>CAEGAE010099460.1:0-89976 GCA_903067095.1 Girardinus metallicus
TATATATATATATATATATATATATATATATATATATATAAACGAAAGGCTAGTTGACTACAATTACAGACTCTTCCTGGAGTTGACATCTTGGCTAATTCACTCCGACGTCAGACTGTACACTTCTCCAACCAATTGCAAAAAGCTTCAAGAGCTGCTACTATAGCTTATTAAATAGTAGGGTAAGTATTGAAGTTCTTGATGTTAATGTTAGAGAAATATTTAACTCATTTGGATTCAATGCTCAGATAAAAACATAAGCAAAGTTTCATCTGAATAATAAGACGTCTGGAACTTCGACCTTTGACAGATGGAATAAAAGCAAAGCTGCCTGGCCATAGTGAACAGCACCGTCATCGGGGAAAACCAAAAGCGAAAAAAGATCCTTGTTATCATCTACCCAAAGCTTGACGGAGGATGTGCTTTGTTTTTCCCATGTCTAAATTTAATATTGAGTGAAACATTTCGCCTGTTCCTTAGTTGTAGCATGGCAAGGTACGAGTGAGTATGCTGCTGTGCAAGCCTGTTTCGCAAGAAGGTTTGAGCCAATACCGTAAGTAAAGGGAAAATTGCATCTTGTATAGTTCAGGCCAGGTGAGTTTTCTGGTCTGTCAAGCACAGTAACTCTTTGTTCACTGAACTAGCTGATGGTACCTTTGGCAGTATGGGTAGGTGCAAAGTCCGTCTGGAAAACAAAATTAGTGTTTCCATAAACATAAATGTTGGACCAACATCAACAGAGGACCTAGCACCCCGACTCATTGATTTTTCTTTTTTTGTTTGTTTTTTTTAAAGGATTTTTTTAGGCTATAGTGGCCTTTGTTGTACAGTAAATGGGGAGGACAGAGAAGGGAAGGGGAACACATGCAGCAAATGGCCAGAGACCAGGAATCGAACTCAGGACCACCAGATTGAGGACTACAACCTCTGGACATGGTCATCGCTGACTGAAAACTTCACACTGGACTTGAAGTAACTGTGCTTCACAACTCTGCCTCCAGACTTTGTGACCTTGAGTGAGCAACAGTCCAGTCTCTGGCTCACGAGTGGCTGAACAAAAGGCATACGACATCTGTAGCCCATGTGTAGGAGTTGTCAGTGCGTAGTGACTCCTGCCTCACTTCATTTCTTATGAAGATCCACCAAGTTGTTGAATAGATTTTGCTTGACAAACCTCTCAAGGCTGCAGTTATTCCTGGTGCACCTCTTCCTGCCACCCTTCTTCAATCCTCTGCTTATATGCATTCTGTGACCAACCAGACTTTTTTTTGGTTTCCCCTCCGTGTGGGGGCGTTGATGACAATCTTCTGCATATTTGTGTAGCCGACTGACCTATAGCTAGAGACCGTTTTTGGCTTCAGGAAATCCCTCCAGGTCTTTTAAGTTAATTGGGTAACTAAGGTGTGACAATAAAAGTTTCCAATATTTCACCTTTTTACTATATTCTAATTTTCTGCAACACAAATTGTGAAATTTTTATTATTTGTATGCAGTCATATGCAAAATGAAAATAAATAAATATTTGAAATATTCAGTGAGTTTCACTTTCTGAAGTGACTGCTCAAGGGAAAGGGCTCGCTGTTGTTCACAGTGCATGAAAGTGAGCACAAAAGTGTCTGCTGTGAGTAAGACTTAATTATTAACACTAGCATACCATATTCGGTGGGAGTCGACAAAACACAGTCAGCACTTCCTCCTTTTTTTACTTCACTTACTTCCTCCAGTAACCTTACGCAGCCCAGACATTTCAGTCCTCTGTCAGAGGAAAATTCACAGAGATTAGGTGAGCCTTCAAGTTAAAACAATGTTTCTTTTATTCATCAAATGAGAACAAAGTAAAAGGAACTTTTTCTCAATCTAATCAGCATAGAAGGTGTTTAAATGTTTGATGGTAAGAAAAAGTTGGGGGTTAAGATAATTAAAGACTGAGGAAGTAGGACTTCTCCAGTCTGTTTCTTGTTCTCCTGAGCTGCGCCACCATTGCATCCTGACGAACGCTGATAGATCCAGCTGGTAACAGGAAGTGGTGAGGTTATGAGCTGCAGGGTGATGCAGCTGCACAGAGGGACAGACTGTAGAAAGCGATAGAGGTGAAGGAAAATGATACATTTGCTAATGGATGTTTTTTTTTTTTCTTTAATTTTTAATTAATTCTTAACAGCAGACCTACCAAAGTGAAGCTCAACAAGTACTTTTATTTTAATCAAAGTACTGTCTTTCAATCAACAACAAATTCAATGAAATTCATTTTGTGCATTTATTAAAATCTGAGTAATATTTATTGCAGTTTTCAGAACTGTAACTTTGTTCAGCATTAAAACAAAATAAGAGTTGTAGAAAATGAGGTTTTACTTTATACTCCACACCTGCTAAGCAGAGGTGCGTTGAACAGGTTTTTTCTGCTGGTACCGATTTCTGTTCATCTTTGCGCCCTAACCTCAGATGCCATATTCTTTTTCTTTCTTTCTACTGAGGACTTTATCACATAAGAGAAAAACGCTTACATGTTGTTTGGAATCACTCAAAATAGACATTGCACTTTACTCTGTCTTCTTTAATGTTGTACAGGCTTTAAGAAGTGTAAATTGACCGTTCGTTCCTGTAGTGTTTTTGCACGTTGATGATCTCAGGGAGGCTTGTGACGCCTCGGCTTCCCAATTTTAAAATTCCAAGTTCCATGAATATTTTATTTGAATTTGATTTTACTTTGGACTTTTGGAAACACTCGGAGAATCTGACTTTGGGAAGAATTCAACTGCAACATCTGAAATCCTGGTCCCCCAACCAACACCATTTTTTCTTTTAGGCTTTCTTCTAATATCACTGCCTTCTCTTTCTGACACAATTTCCATTAGATCTTGACACAATAGAAAAGTGCATTCCACACATACCTATGTGATATTATTACAATGGTCAACAACAGGACCAACTTCCTCAAGCTTTTAGTCATTCAGACTTCCCTGCAGCTGGAATAATTGTCGAGCATTCAGCAATAATTTGGACACAATTCTTCACTCTTATCTTGGCTACTGTTGGTTGTTTTCTGAGCTTCAGTAGCAGCTCCATGGAAAATCTCCTAAGAAGGTTGGCACAAAACATTAATAATCATATTAGATTTGTCTACGTTGCTTTTCTCATTTCTCTCCCATTTTTTTAAACAAATGTACTTTTCTAACAAAACCAAATTCATGCTTTGCAGTAGACAAAAACTTCAGCATTTCTGGAACACTTATTTCAAGTTCTGTTTTAGGAAAGGTCATGTTTTCATATGTTCATGTGACACATGGGTGTTGTGCATGATTTGCATGAGACTCAATCTTCCTGTGGCTTAGTGCTTGGTAGCTTTTAATCTAATGAGGCTATACATTTGCACGCAGCTCCTGCTGTGTTTACAGTTGTCTTCAATTCTGTATCCAAGTTTGAAACTTCAGTGTGTATAGCTCAAAAATGTAATCTCCAGTCTATATTAACATTGCTTTATCCTTTCCTAAACAAATGTAACCAAATATATTCCTCTATATGTTTTGCAAATTCTCAAATGTTATGTTTCTGATATTCCTGTTTTGGTTCAGGGAAGGACCTTTGTTCTAAATCATGACTTCCTATTTCTGTAAATGTGTTTGACACCCGCGTGTAACAAAGGTCTGCTTCAAGAATGCACCGGCCTGCACTTTGACTATCAGGAGAAGCCATCAGATCCCCTCCTCTGTAACGTTGTCTTTGCATCTGTAGTATTGGATGGATTCATTGGGAAATGCATCAGTGCATTGCAGTGCTGATAAAACCGATTAAACGTGAACATTTGCATAAATAGCATCCATCCGTGCATTTTTCAGCAGCTGTTGGCATAAATTTAGTTTTTTTTTTCTTTTTTTTTTTTTAAGCCACACAGATTCACAGTTTCAAAGTACATTTGAAGTTAAACATAATTCGTTTATTATTTCCAGTGGAACTGAAACGCATAAAATATTTGTTAATTTACTCAGTAAACTTCATGTTTTAGTCAGAGGAAAAGGACAATGATTAAAACCTTTATTCAGTGGTAAACTTGAGGGGAGTGGAGAGGGCGTATCATAACAAATTTCATTGAAATTTTGCCTCAACATAACTTCAATCAGTCAAGCTTTCCCATATACAAAGGCCAGTGGTTTTACACCTCTGTGGTTTATTTGCTGCTTTCTTTTGATTTGGATATTTCTGTGGGCACATTTCTTTCTTTTTTTTTCTTTTTTTGTTTGTTTTGCATTGCCAAGAGATGCGCTGTGTTGTTTCCTTTTAGTCAAAGAGCTGTGAGTTAAGGATGAAATCTTTTAGTGGTGGGTCTAACTGGCAGATTGCTACCAATATGTGGACTGGAAGAAACTTCGCACTTAAGTAGCTGACAATTTTTAACCTTCAACTCAGTTTTCATTCTCAAGGTTTGAGGCTTCATGTGCAGATATGTTTAAGCGCACACACAGCTGAGCGTCTTGGTTATTTATGTCGCTGTAGCATCTTGAGCAGCCAACACACGTCATCCTCACACTATTAGATTATGGTGATTAGGATGCAGCTCACTATCATCTCTGCTTTGTACAACGAGTGCTTGCCATTTATGCACGCAGAGATAAGTGAGCTCAGACATGGTCTAGGAAGTTGGAGGATTAAGCTAAAAATAACTGTTGGATATTAAATATATATTTTGTGAGAAGTTCTCACTTTAATCCTGTAATTCATGGTTCTGAGAAGGGGGTAAATGAGAATTAAAACATTGCTCTACACTGTATAATTAATTGGGATTGTATGTGGTTGACAGACATGGCAACTCTGCCAGTGACATGCAAAATGCTGTGTGAGGAAAAACTCAATAATTAGTGGTGCTATGAACGCTGTTGCCACAGTGACACATGGTGGTAACAGTATCATGCTGTGGGAACGCTTTTCTTTAGCAGGGACAAGGTACTGCAGATTTAGTGGCTTTGAAAGCAGGCCCCATTTTTGAGAATAATGTTAAAATTGAAAATCCGTGTACCTTTACTTCCACAATGTAGTGCCCCATAATCACACATGAAAGGTTGTGATTGTGCTACAACTGCATTTATGAAGTTTAATGTCGTTTTGCAAAGCTCTACATACAGAAAACTCCACAAAAGTGTTAAAATGCTTTTGTTTCTTTGTTTTTCTTACAAGCTGCCTCTTTGTTTTATCATCTCCAATTAGGTCATATTATTTGTACTTTGGAAAGTCTTTCAGAGGCTTTTGTTGCTTACGTTTCTAGTTGTAGCACCTGAACATGTCCACATAGTCTTAAGTATGTGCTGAAAAATAAAGAAGGCAAGCATGTGAATCAGAAAAGAAATAACAGGTTTAAAAAAAAAAAAAAAGAAACAAGAAACAAAGCAATTAATCCATTACTTCAGGAGCCGCCTTTATTTTAGACCTGAACCTTGTTAGTTTTTTTTTTTTTCTTTAGATTGAACTTAGACAAGAATAAGTTGTATATTTGTAACAAGCCATTGTAGAAAAATCTAAAAGGTTTGTTTGAAATAGGATTTGTCAGTAGGTCTTCTGTTAAATGCTCCCTAGAGTTTAGGACACTTCCACCAAGACCGCTTTCCAAAAAATTACAAAAGTTTGGCACCAGGGATGTAAAATAAAATGAATATGGAGATGACCGAGACTTTTTTTCTTCCTTATTTGTCAGAATTTTTTGTTGCGACACCAAAGTGTTGCAAAGTGTTGGACAGCTGTGTGTTTTGTGCTTCCTGTGAAGATATGTCCCTGGCTATAGCCAAACATGCAAAAATTTAAACCAGCAGATCATCTTACATGTAACTGAAATCCTATAATTTGTGCAACAGTTCAGCACTTGGTGTCCAGTTAGGTTATTGGGTACAAACATCAAGAGTATAGACAGTTTGGATAGGTAGCGATGTTTATCAGCGGGCTTCATGGTTTATTGAGGAAAACTGCTATCATGATTTTGCTGAATTATTGCTTTAATAATGGCAGCGAGAAACTCAGTTTTCTCAATCTGTTTTTATTGTATCATCACCATCATAACGTGTGAAAAAACTGTGATTCCTTCTGGTGCACATGATTGACTCACCAAAGTGAATGCTGAAATGAGTCTTGGAAAGATCACTCACAGTTTCTCCTCGGTATCTTGTAGCGATCACTTACCAAGAAGATCTAAAAAAAAAAAACCCAATCTTTTTAAAACCTCGTCGACTCTGTATGTGTGCATGCGCGTGTGTGTGTGCGCTGTGAACTAAATTTGACACAAGCTTGCGCTTGTGTCATTCCTCAAAAGACGAGACGTATTTCTCCTTGTTTGGTCTGGATTTCTGTGTTAAGTAGCGTTGAGCAGATAAAGCCAGTAAAGTTGCTGCTTAATAATGTTGCTCCTATCAGTCCATACGGGCTCTGATTCTGCAAGCCTGACCTGTGCTGGCTGTACTTCGTTGTGTTGGCGCACTACAGCGCTGGCTGGCTAGCTGCACTTCTTTAACACAACCAGCAGGAAACAGGAAGGGAGAAGCCAGCTGCAAGGTCAGAGGTCACCATATAGCATGAGGGGGAAGGAGGACAAAAACACAGTGTTCAAAAAAGGTTTGGCCTTTTTTTTTTTTTTTTTCTTGTGCTGCGTTCGTGGTGAAAGGTTCAAGTGAGAGAGAAACGTACTCTAAACACACATGGCAGGCTAGAGTAGGTCACCTAACTCCTCTGTGTGGTGGTTGCCCACTCAGTTTGCATCGTCACTGCTGGCACAGGAGCTTAAATAGCAGTCACCGTTGTAGTGGTTGGCTGCTGAAGTGCTGGCTGCTGCCCAGTGTACACACAGCACAGAACTGCCATTGTGGGATGGAGAAGTGCAAGGACAGAGAAGGCTCAGACAGGCCTTAACAGATGTATGCCTGTCCTATATAAACCCTAACTTTTATCATCATTAGATGTTATCTCATTCTCATACAGGTCCTGCAGTTTGCTGTGATTAATGGATTCTTTGCATTGAAATCGATTTGATATGCATTTACTGCTAGTGTTTACTGCAAAATCAGCAGCTCTGTATGGTATTTTCCTTTATTTGTCTAAAACTATTAACGTGCTTGGAGTGAGAAGGATTCCTAAATGTAAGATGTCTATTGGTTGGTATGTGCTCAACAGGAGGCAGTCATCTCCGGAAATTTAGATTTCAGCCTCAGACGAAGTCAGATTAGGTTAGTATGTAATAACTCTCAGGCTTAGATTAAAACCCGTCACTCCATTCCTTTTCAAGCCAATTCTTCATTTCTCGTGATATTCTGTTAAAAATATTCAAACTGTGCAGACCTGGTGTTGGAGACGGCTGGAACAGACTGTGTACTTGATACTAGGCTGCTGTTTGCTTTCGCAGGCCCTCTGTCTCATTCTAGCTCAGAGTTGACATGTACCCTGCTCCATCACATGGGATGGAAATCCATTTCTGTCAAATTCTATGGCCTTTTTTGGGATTGTAAGCTGAAATGGCTCGATATTTGTCATCTATTTGTACACGCACACACACAAAACTAGTAAATGAGCAACAAGCTTTCTTTTGTCCTTTTTTTGACTGAGCAGTTCTGTGGCTCTACTTCCTTTTTAAGCTTCCTGTGCTTCTGTTTGTATGGTAACTTCACTGAATTTTTAATAACAGTTCCTGCTGTGTGTATCACTTAGGGAGCATCTAAGTGCCAGTGTTGGTAGTGTTGTGTGGAAACTGAGTTTCTACACTGAAAACTAATATGAACAAAAGGGAAGAAAAGGGGAAGGAATAGTGTGTACATTCCAGTGGGATCATTGAGGTGGCTTTAACAGTTGTCTGTTCAAAACAACATTTAAGAGTTAATGTTTATTTGCTGCTCCATCTTTCAGAGAGTTACTTTGTCTTGCAAAAGCATTCATATCCTTTGCACCTTTTTGCATTTTGTCACTTTACAACCACAAACCTCATGGGATTTTTTTGGGGGGTAGGAAGGGCGGTCATACATGCTGTTCTAAATGTTTTACCAAAACAAACTAAATATAAAATTAGTGGCAAGTTGTGGTATTTAATTCCATTTGTTCTGAAACCCCGAAACAAAGTCCTTGTCAAACTGCCTTCAGACCTCGCCTTATTTGTAAGTTCTCTTTTTAAGTATAATTTAGCGGTTCTCTGAAAGTGTCAGAGAGAACGTTAGTGAGCAAACGGCATCATGAAGACCAACAAATACAGCAGCCAATTTGGGGAGGAAGTTATGGATAAAATGGGCAATAACACAATATCGCAGGGTTCAAACGTCTTGCAGGGCACGGTTTACTATAAAAGATGGGTAGAAGATGTCACAACTGCAAAACAACCAAGACAGATCCAAACATTATCCAAGGGTATCATGTTTCCCAGATCAGAAAAAATTTTTTATAAAAAAAAAAATATATATGGAGAAAGTGGTAAGTAGGTCAGTTATTCTATAGTGGACCACTTTTGTGGCAGATTCCTACTTATCACACATTGGAACAATAGAACTTTATTGACATGACTCGATGCGTGAAACTAGCGCCTCCAGGTGCACGGCACTAGCTATAGCGGCTAAGAGGTGCTGTTCAATCTAGTAACGTATATCAATAACTCAAGTCTTTCCTCTGCCTACATCCCCCAGAATGCTGTGCGATTCTGGACTGGAGTTCAGTGAAATTATGTAACAGTCTATTGGACATATTTATTGATCTTGACCTGTTGGAAAATATATTATTGGTTTCCCAGCCCAACTTAAGAATGAGAGTTTGGCGTCAAATGAGAATTACTCAGCCAAGACAATGAGACAATGTAGATTAAATCATACTGAAGTCTTACAAAGGTCCTGGGGAGAGTCCATACCCAGATCCAATTGAGATTCTGTGGCAAGACTATAACAAAAATGTAATTGTTGTCTATCCAACGGTCTTGGCATTAAGCTACTATTAAAAGAAGAACCGGCAGAGCAAATCCTCTCTCTAGAAGTTGATTGAGACACATCCAAAAAGAGTTAATTGCTGTGAACAGTTCAGTTTTTACACAGTGACCTGAAGACAAATGCATGGCAGTGTTATATGTAATTTTGAAACAACTGTTGCCATCCACTTAGTGCTACTTTGTATTTGTCTGTTACATGAAATAGGCTGAAGTAATGCAAAAAAAAGTTGAAGGCGTATAAGTATGTATGTGGGAAGCTAATAAACTATACTTAGATTCCAGTCCAGACTGTGTGCATCGACCATGGGAGAATCAGATGAATGAGAAATTATATCAAATGGAGGGTTCCTAATTGTTGGTAGCCTGCATGAATGTTTCAAAATCAGGGAGGCTGTAAGTGGATAAACACAATTAAACAGAATAGATACAACATCTATTACAGAGGTGAGATGAACGAACAAACCTGAAAGGAGGGACAAGGATTTTGGTTTAAGAATGAAGCAGATCACAACGGGAGGTTATTGTAGCGTAGATAAAAGCACGCAGAGGTGGAATGGATGAGACGACGGCTTTAATGCTGAGTAGGACTGACGCATCCAGGGAGCAGAAGAAATGGAGGGTGACCTCTTGTCCCGTGGAGGTTATACTTCCGAAGACGCACTTGCCTTTTATGAGTAAACTCTGAGGTAAAGAAGCTCTTGCCCGAAGCATCACAAGTTCATCCTAGTATTTCTGAGTAGCTGATCGGCTAATTTGTCTCTGGGCATTACCGACGAGTGCGGTGCTCACTTCAAAGGCAGCTACTGTGGCTGCATCCAGCTTAAAGTCGTTTCTGTAGAGTCTAAGTGGAAGGATCACTTCAAAGTGTTAGACAGTGAACTCCACAAGTGTTCACTGTTTTGAAAATCCTTTACTAATGAGAGGCTTTTCCAGTTTTATACGCTTCTCTGACAAGCACAGTACTTTTTTTTTCCCCAGAGTCAATAATCGTTTTAATGCATTTTTGTTTTCTGTCCTTCCTCATTCATTCTTTACACCCCTCCCTTTCACTTGCTGGGTGTGTGCTGTGGTGCGGGGCAGCTGCAGCGTTTTCAGCGCCGACTGTCTCGTGCATGTCAATTCAGCCTGCCGGCTCAGTCTCCGGCCTGCTCTTTTAATCTTCACTTTTTCAGCACACAGTGCTGTACTAAAGTGTGGTTTGTGTTTGTCAGCATAGACTCTTGCTTCTTTTTTTTTTTTTTTTGACAGTTCCCTCTTGCTTTTCTTCTTCTAGTTTGCTCTCTTCTCAGCTTCCTTGTTGTGTCATCTTCATTTTCCGCTCCAACCCATCAGTCACTTCCTCCTCCATGCGCTTGTTGACCAGCCCTGTTGAAACTGAGTCAGAACTGAAAGACGCTGCAGCCTCCATATCTAATTCATCCTGTGAGCTAATTCTTATGTCTATGGGAGCCCTGCTGCATTTTGTGGGACGCTTTTAACGAGGAGGAACTCCAAATAGAAACTAAGCCTTCAATTTTATGTTTTTATTTGTTGCTTGAATATTGTAACCCTTAATCTCGTTGGATTTTCTGTCATCTAGTCACTTGTATGAGTGTTTGTGGTGTGTGTAGATGCCACACTCAGTGGGTACAAAAAGTCTATACACCCTGTTAAATTGCTTGGTTTTGACCAGTAAGGGTTCTATGTAAATAGTTCACTTCCTTTTCAGAACTTTTCATATTTAATTTGACCTATAAACTGTAAAGCTAGTCTGATAAACAGATTTTAAACAGACTGAATTGGCAAAAGGTATCAGTCAGGGGATAGATACAAGAAAAAGCATAGCGCACAGTTCAAAGGCAGACATCAAGTCAAGAAAATTTGGTGCAACAATTGCATAACGAAGAAGATGACGCTGCTCCAATTTGATTTAAAAAAATAAACAGAAGGCGAAGAATAGTGGTCAATAAGTCCACAGCCACATTAAATGGGCTACAGAAACTACTGGCAAATACTTGTTGTGTAATATAAGTGGAATCTCCCGTCTTCTTTATGCACCAATTTATCGGCCTGCTGATTTCCTCCATTTTGGAAGATCTGTGATCGGGTGATACTTGGATGTGAAGCCGATATAATCCACCGATCTTATCTGCCTCAGCGAAGGTCTAAAAATCCACCATTCTCCTCTTCTGCTGTTCTGACAGTCCGGCCCACCAGGTCATGTCTGTTAACAATAGTCACCTCACTGTTGCCAACCCAGCAACCTTCTTGCTAGGGCTGTAGCCATGCACTAATCTCACAATACAATACGATGCATGATATTCTGTTCACAGTACAATATATATCACAATATTCAGCAAATGATACGATTTGATACATTTTTAAGATTTTCTGAAAGATTTTAGAGGGACAGAGGGATTTTGGTGACATTTCGTGACCGTTCAGTAGACTTGGATTGAATTAATATAACTGATGGTGTAATAGTGGTGTAATAAATGTTTTTGTTATACATTTGTTATGCACTTGCTTTGTTTAAATGTTAATTGTGTGGCTTTGTGTATTTGCTTATGCAGAAAACAAACCTTTTTTTTGTCTTATTCACTTATATTAGATAATGTAATTTATCTATTTCACTTCGTTATTTAATTAATTGTAACTGGTTGTTTTATTGCATGTCATTTGTAATGTGTGTGTGCAACTGGGTAAAAACTGTCATGTGTGATAGCTGTCATGTAATTAATGTGGATTCGTCATAAAACTCAAAGTAGGATTTAATGTATTAATACTCGCAGATGACAAATCAATACTTTCTGAGAAAAAAATATTGATAAATATCATAGAATCGATAAAATTACACAGCCCTATTTCTTGCTGTATTTCAAGCAAAAAAAAAACTGGTATTGGTCAAAATGGGAATCGGCATGTTAGGCTTTTTAAAAGATCGGTAATCAGTGACGGCCAGAAAACTGCGATCGGTGCACCCCTGTGTTTTTATATGTCTCGGCTATAAGGAAAACAGAAAAACAGGCAGAAAATCATTCAAGCGCTGCATAAACATAGTTAAAGTCAACCAAAAGCACTTGTGGGAAAATGTGTTCTGGTCTGAGTCAGAGTTTGGACCTTTTGTCTACGACTCCAATAGGAATGTGCAGAAACATAGTGAAGTGTGATGGTGATTCATGTTTTGAACATATTTTTTTTTATATCCATCTTTAACTGGGTGGAGGGGATTATGAGCAATTCCAAGTACCAGTGTTCAGACTTCAGTTTGTAAGACGAAGAGGAACTTGATATTCAGCATAAATCCAGATTAATAGAAAGCCTTTTGTCAGAAAAATGTAAAAGTTGTGTAATGACCCAGACATAAACAGAACTAAACACATTAATAATGCGGTAAGTTTTAAAGAGGGTGTGCATAAAAGAGTTTCTCATAATCTGACAAATCTGGATTTTGGTAAAGAATGAGAAAATACTCCCAAATTAAAAAGTTCCGTGCTCATAGAGTCCTACCTAAAAAGAACCCAAAAGGTTTTTCTCTTATATTGTACAGTTTGTAGGTCGCATCAAAGGGGAAATAGTTAATTTGTCACGATCTTATAAAAATCTTCTATCCTAGAAACTTGACACCACAAATTTTAAGAGACGCAAAGCCCCCAGAAGCGCTAATAACTAGTTTATACTGGCAGCTTTCACAACTTCCATAAATCTGCTGCAGCCATATTGGCCACACAACTGAGGGTTGACTGTGGAGTTCCAACTTAATGGGATGCTCTTGTTCCATTTCCTACTGGGAACTCTGAAAATCCCCCTCTAGACTACAAAACAACCCACAATCAGTTGTTCTTGTGGCCTTCTGAAGCAAAGTTGTTGAGTTTGCCTCACAAAATAAAAAGAAACACGTTATTAAAATGGATGGCACAAATGTTCCATGCATTTGTTTAATGCCTATTAAATCCTATTATATCTAATCACAACTGAATGTGCCAACATCTTTGATGTGGTCCATTTATGGTCAGTGACTGCCAACAGTTCAGTTTGTGTCAGCTGCTCCAGCCCTATTCAAACCATCTGTGAAAAAATTAAAGTTGTTTGGTTGTTGGAGGACAGACAGTTCTTGCTATCTTTATTTATAAAGCCACCATTGAAGCTTAAATAAACCGTATCAATTATAAGCATGTTGATTTACTTTTACGTTCACCCAGCCAGACTCCAGCAGTAGGGCTTTCTGTTTTTTGGCCTACAAAAGCAAACTTTATAGCAATTTACTTGAACGATTTGGCAGTTTTTCCTTTGTATTTTTTAGCAGCGCATTTCGGGTAAAATATAATTACCAACTGTCCATAGACTGTGGCGATTTCTGAGTTTCTTGTTTTTCTGGTAATATTCACAAATGATCAGTTACGTCATAATGTGACAGAAAAATATTTGCGTACTTTTCTTCCAAATAAAAATTTCTGCAACCAATCAAATTTTAACGTCAGACAAAGATAAACCGAGTAAAAAGCTTTTTTAAATGTTGGTAGATTTGAATGCTTACCTTATAATTCAGTGTTTGTTTAAATTAATTCATTATGTGTTTCTTCTTAGGTCTTTTAGGCTCAATTTAAGCGCTTTTTGATTCAACAAGTTTGGAATTTTACTGAAAAACGGCGATGGTGAAATACTTACGGTGATCCTTTAAGAAAAATCCAATGATCTAAAAATATTAAACTTTCTTTTCTTTCTTTTTTTTTTTTTTTTTTTCCACTTTTCAGACGAAACCTCACCAAGCTGTCGTTGATCTTCAGTCACATGCTGGCTGAGCTGAAAGCCATCTTCCCCAGTGGCTTGTTTCAAGGTGACAACTTCCGCATAACCAAAGCTGATGCTGCAGAGTTTTGGAGGCACGCCTTCGGGGACAAGTAAGCACCATCGTTTTTGTCTTTTTCTGGTGGAGTATTCATGTATCACAGGGATAGCCCATATGGACCTAAAATGTGTCAATATATTTACTGGTTTTTATTGCAGGGATAAAGTTAAAAACTTGGTAGTTCAGCACAGTCTTGCTGTATCCAGTCTAGATCCCAAACCAAAATATTGTTCTAAAAATAAATATCAGCCAGGCTATTTGAGTTGACCAGCTACATTTAAGGAGAAGTTAAGAAAAGTGATGACAGTATGAGTCGGCACACAGTCAGTTTTTGGGGGTTTGGAAACATCTTCAGCGATTTTATTATTACAGTATGAAAATGAAAATTATATTTCAACCAAATGATATCCTCCCCAGCTCTGCTCTAACTTGCCTGTCTTTAATCAGATTGTCTACAAAGAGGCTGATTCTAGACTGTTTTTACAAGCACAGCAGGGAGCCACAGCAACATTTGCACTTATGCATTAGATAACATTAAGTTCAGTCACTGTTCAATATAGCCATGGACATTTCAGCAATTCAGTTAGTGTTTACATAACTCTGTTATACCATAGCATTTCCATAGCATTTCAATTTGGTTTCCCCTATTATATTTTGAATGAGAATTAAGTGAACTGGACAACGAGATTAGTTCAGTTCATTCCAGAAAACTTTTATAACATTAGTATACAGCATCACAAAACAAATAGATTCGATTTATACAGTGGTTACAAAACAAAAATCCAGTTAAGAATAAACTCTATTCAGTTTATTCGATTACAGTCATGTTGTACAGTTCAATTAATGCAGAATATAGAAATGGTAAACTTCAGTTGATTACATAGCGGTCTAGTGACTCTCAGATGATTGCATCCACGTCACTGACAACACAGCAGTCTCTCCTCCTGCGAAGAAAGTGGCCACAATGCAGAGGAACGACTTCCTCCTGACAGGAACAACCTTCCAGTAGATCCAAGCTCGGTATGAGCAGCCTTCTGCAGAGTCAGAAATGTATTTTCACATTACAGCAGACTGCTAGTCCAGATTTAAACCAAGAATAGAACAGTTGTAGCTTGTTTTTTAAATGTAAGCTTTATGCGCAACTTTATCCAAAGCTCTTGAGAGATTGTAAATGTATGATTGTCGGTCTGTTCCCAGAACCATTGTGCCTTGGAAGGTGTTCCGTCAGTCTCTCCATGAGTTTCATAACATCAGTTCTGGTCTGGAGGCCATGGCTCTCAAATCCACCATAGATCTTACCTGCAACGATTATATCTCGGTGTTTGAGTTCGACATCTTCACTCGGCTATTCCAGGTAGAAACTCCACACAAACACGCTATACACCTTTCAAGTATTTATTTATTTTTTTTTAAGTCGTTTATTCACCAGTATTCTTGTCCAGTCATGAAATGGAAGTTAAAACAATCCTCCTACATTTTGTAAAATATTTTTGTACCTTTTGATTTTTATTTGCTTAGACAATTTTGTTGATTTTTAGTTTTAAATATACATATCAGAAAAAATGGTAAACATTGTAGCATTGACAATCCTAAATACAAGCTGATAAATTCAACATATTTTCACACTTTGTTACAAGCAATAACTGTACTCCATTTTGTCACAAGTTTATATTGCACATGCATGGGTTGATGTTGAACACCACGTGTACATTTTTACATCATTATTACAATAAATTTATGTTACAGTTCTTAGAAATAATGGTAAGAAAAGGCCCTAGCTAACATGCTTACCTTTCTAAGTTGCACAATTCTTCTTGTATCATAAACCACTGCTATGCTTTAGTGTCTTTTCTCCCTGGGTGACATTATCCCTTGGAACTTGTGCACAAAGCTCTGACAGGCTTAATGAAGCCTAAACAGATTACAGACGTTTCCTCCCCCAAACAAAAAAAGATCTCCTCCCAATGTCCTCAGACTCAGAGGAAGTAACTCTGAGACCATTTTGAAGGCTATTCTTAAGCTATTGACACTGTGTAAGAGATTAGTAGTAGTTGTATATTTATGTAAAAGTGTGTGCAGTATAAAAAACCCCAAAAAATTAAAAGTACAGTTTGTTCAATTAACATTTTTCATGAAAGTTGTTTGAGCAAGATGGTGTATAATTAGGTTAGAATGAGGCCTGCAAGAAGAAACGAGGCACTCTGACTGAACAAGACAGTTTGAACTTGTCACTTTCTGTGTGGGAGAACTATAAAAAAAACAAGCCGCAAGTTTTAATATAAGCTGGTTTGTCTGAGCCACAGAAAACATTTAATCTCATTGCTGAGAACACCTGAAGCCTTTTCAGTCTCACTGTTGGGTTCATTAATGTGCTTTCATTCATGCCTAAAATACCTTCATTGACTCACCAACTCAATGGATCTGTGTCATAATGTCCACTTGAAGGTCACTCATGTTTGTCTAAGGTTTTGTGCATGCAGACATGATTTCACATATGAGGCCTGGTTATTACATGGTTTTAAAATTAACTAAATACATCCTCCAATGAACGGCAGCACTTGTCAAACTTGTTATAAATGGCCAAAAACTAACACGTAAAAAGGCAGTAAAAAGAAAGCAGTTTTTCTTCTAAAAGCCAATCCAAACAGCTTTAGGAGTCATACAGTTATGAGCTTTAATATTTTAATATGCTAAGTGATGTATTTGAAGCTCAAGATGGCATTTGGCTTTCTGCAGTTTCTCTGGGCATTGCTTATTCTGGCTAAGCGGTGAACTCGTTGAAAAGGCGGGGTCATAAATATTCTTTTTCCTCATTGTAGAATGACAGAATCCCAAAGTTTACCAATGGCCCACTAAGGTAAAGTGTGTCATATACATTAAAGGCTCAAACATTCAAATGGCTTAACCGGTATTTGAAACTTTAGCAAGATTTACAATCTTCTAGTGAACACACGGCTCGATTTTGGCTGCATATTTTAACCACTAGAACCACTAAAAACTGGGTCTGCGTCAGAAATCCAACCCTTGTAGATTTTGAATTTTTGCTTGGATTGAAACCAGTGAGTCTAGAAGACCACCTCAAAAGCCAACTGTGCCTTTGTTTGTCAGTGTTTGTATAACTTCGATCATGTGTAGAAAATACACAGTTCAAATTAAAGCTCAAACCTTTTCTTTTAAACTCCTAGAGATATGATGTATCATGAGGAACTTCAAAACGAACCTTTAAAACACATACAGTCCTAAATCAACGTCATTAATGTGGGTATGTAAACTTTCCGGTCTGAATTGCGTATAGTTTGATTTACGGACAGTATGGAAAATCTCGTTTACTTCATTGTGTGCCTCTAAACTCTGCACGTTCATCTACCATTAAACATAATGACTCTGGCTGGATCCGCCTATAAAACCCACTGATGTCCACCGAACAGTTGTTTGAACAAAACTCATGCATGTTGCAATATGTAGCATTTCTCCTTACTCCATTTCTGCTCTTTATTACTGTGTCCATTCACTCACACGTTATGACTCACTCTGCCTTTCTCCTTTGACCGTTCTCTCTCCCTCTCTCTCTGTGTGTGTGTGTGTGTGTATGCCTGTGCGCGTGGGTAGCCTTGGTCATCCCTGCTGCGAAACTGGAACAGCTTGGCTGTTACTCACCCAGGGTACATGGCCTTCCTCACATATGATGAGGTCAAAGCTCGGCTGCAGAAATTCATCCACAAGCCTGGCAGGTGAGAAACACTTTGAACACAAACACATCTAAAAGACAAATAACATGTATCATGTGAAGAAAAGTTTTGGCTTTTGTTTCCTTACTATGAGAGTAACGTTTTGTTTCTACTGACTATTGCACAGACGCAGGTTAGACTTATTTTTAATAAAACTCCTTAATTGGTCCATGTTTATTTAGTATCACAACTTGAATCCTGGTGACGGATTCTTAAGCCTTACATGCTATATTTTGTGTGGGTGCGTTTGGAGCTGAGTCCAAAGAGCCCAGGGCGGCGTGGCGCTGGCACCTTACATCAATGCCCTGATTGTGCATTGGAAGTTGATGTCACTCTTCAGGCCTGGCCAGTTTAAGGCCACATCGACACCAGAGCACTTACTGGTCGATGCAAAAGCTGTTTTTTTACACTTTAATCCAGAGCAATCCAGAGCTCCCTAATGGCTGTATTTTTTTGTCTTTTTTTTTTTTTTCCAACTAACTATAGTGAGCTGATGCAAGTCTTTTTTTGCTAGCTTACGTCCGTCACAAAATGCTTCAAACCCATCCAGCTTCACTGTCGCAGTGAGACCAGTTCAACGTTATTTCCGAAGCCGCTCTGCTCCTCCTAATATTTTTATAAAAGATTTCCCAACTTGAGGCTAGACGGCACATCGAGCCCAGAAACCTCAGTCTCTTGCTGACTCATCTGAAGCTCCTCTTTCACTTTGTTTTATTGTTAGATTTCCTCTTTCTGTTTTAGTGTTTCAAGACAGGTTTTTATTATTCTCGAAAAGTTTAAGCGAAGTGTATCAGAGTCACATCCTCTTTTTCTATTTAGTCTTAATCACATTTTATAATTGTTAAAGTCAAAACAACTAATTCGTTTGTTGTTTTGACTTAATTAACATAAATTTGCAAAACTTGCTTTGATTTTATTAAATGTTTTGTGCCACAGCGAGCACTTTCTCTATGGAGCATCGTAAGTTGTTCTTAATCATTGCTAGCTGATGTCTCACATTTAAAAACAAGAGTGCTTTGTTGGTATGTCCAACAGGCCATACTACTGTTTTAACTGATGATTTATAACAATACTGTGTCATCTTTCTTGTTGCTGTATTTAATTTTGCAGAAACCCTATATTTTATTTTAAAAAATTAGCATAAAGCACTAATAAAGACCAATGGGGTCATTATTAGATGTCAAACCCTGAACCTTGACCCTTCTTAGTGCAATCAGTCCTTATAAAATTCCAGTTTTAGTTACAAAAGATGGAACTATGTTAAATAATTAAATTTTTCCTGAAGTTACTGTGCGATATATGCTGAACAATTTAACTAGGCAATAAACAAATTGTCACCCAGAAAGAAAATGCAGCTAGGATAGTTTAACTTTGTTTCAAGTTAATTAGCCTCTACAGTCGACGAGTGTGTGAACACAGAGACTGAATCCTGGAATTGAATCAAAAAATGGTTCAACAAAGTCTTTGGGCAACGTGTATCACCAGATTACTGCAGGGTTTGTTTGATTTTCTTCTTTCTTTTTTTTTATTTTACTGTCCTTTCATTTAGATTAATGTCAATGTGATTCCTCACATAATTAGTTCAATAAAAGGAACAAAGGTGAAGTTTTTACCACTAATCTGGACCACAATTCACAAATTGCTGTATTCAGTAGTTTGTCCTATAATCCTTGCTTAGTATGTGTGTCATAAAAGTTGAGATTACTTAAAAATCTTTTTGCTTACTCATATTAGTGGTCTTCAGTGTCTGGTATTTGATACATTTTCTCTCTCCCCAGTTATATCTTCCGACTGAGTTGCACTCGACTGGGCCAGTGGGCCATCGGTTACGTGACAGCCGATGGGAATATTCTCCAAACCATTCCCCATAATAAGCCCCTCTTCCAGGCCCTCATTGATGGTTTCAGAGAAGGCTTGTAAGTTCCCCTTTTGACTAATTTATATCTGTTGTGTTTTTTCATCTAGATTTCTGAGCCTCGTCTCTGCATTCAGTTTGTGCCCTTCAGATCTTCTCTTTTTTGTCATTTCTTTTGTTGTTCTTTTAAGTGCGTCTCTGTGTGAACTTGGTTTGCCCCCTTTCTTTGGAGCCTTCGATTGAATCTGCCTCTCAGCTTCAAGTGAATCCAGGCATATCATCTAGCTCGCCACCCCCAACCCCCTCGTCACCACACTGTTATCATAACCAGAGCAGAACCATTGATTTCTAATGCGGACCTCAGTCAGTGGTTTACCCGGCTGGCTTGAAACCCGTCTTTTCCTGCCAGTGGTGATTCTTGTGTTTAATGAAAACTGTGCTTGGCCTGTCCCAACCTGTAATCAAACTCCGATTTGAGCTGGGAAAGCCTGTAAAGTATACAGCCTGTGTCTACAAAACATTTATCAGACGGTAATTACAGCGTCCAACCCATTTGTAAAATTGTCATGTACTGTATATGCAGCAACTTGCGCAAAGTAAATGAACTCAACAGATGTTTTTATCACCGCAGCTTGTTGGGTATACAAGTGGTATAATCACTCTAATAACAATAATTACTTTTAAATTAAAATGCTTGTTGAATTAACCAGAGATGTTTTGTGTGGGTACATTTTCATTTTCTTGTCTTTTGTACCCCCAGCTATTTATTCCCCGATGGCCGGACTCAGAACCCCGACCTGACGGGTCTGTGTGAGCCTTCACCTCAAGACCACATTAAAGTCACACAGGTTAGAGCCACGCACCTACCAGACTGTATACCCAGAATACTTTGTTGGAGGGTTTTTTGTATTGCTTTTTATTATTGCATTGCTTTTTATTATTTCATTAAAAAGGGTTTATTTGAAGAAAATATGTCTTCAACAGTGCTTTGAGAGACTGAGTACCACAGTCAAATATAATCTAAATAAAACTGAGATAAAAACGTCAAGTGAATATGCCAATAATTAAACACAGAAATACACATGCCAAGAGTGACTTTGCTGTAACTTCTCAATAGAAAGTGCATACTGTTATTCTTGCAAAATAAAAATAAATCTACATTGTACTTCTTTTCCCATTCAATACTTAGGTGTTTGTTAGATTTAGTTAGAAATTATCAGGATAGTCGTTTATTAATCCCACAGTGAAGAAATTCACTTGTTAAAGTCGCAGAGTAACAAAACATACCCATTTGAATATGAAAATGTCAAAGAATAAAATAAGCAACTATATTACAGTACTTGCAGCTAAAATGAAATTAAAATTAACTAGACATAATAAATACGGAATATGTTATTTTGTATGTTCGTTGCACAGCTTTGGAGAGCTATTGCACTTTTTTTTTTTTTTTTTATAAAATTTTAAGCAGAATTGTGCAAACAATAAACATATGTTTAATGTATTAATTTCCAGTTTTATTTAAATGACTACTTATACAAATTATTTCTTCAACAGCTTATTGATGTATTGAATTGGCTTTTTCGGTCCTCAAATTTCAGAGTCAATTTCCTTCAGAAAGACAAAGAATTATTTTTTCTTTCAGTTTTTTTTATTTTTTTTTTCATTTAATACATCAGAACTTTAAGGTCACAACATTTTTAGTGAGAAAGACGCATTGCAGAAATGTGTGAAAAGCAGTTTTTGCCTCGGTTCTTGTCGACTTTATCTCCGCACCAGCGCAGAACCGAAACTCAGCGTACGCCCCCTCGCTCTAACTGAGCGCTCCCATCCTCCCAGGCTGTGTTCAGCAGGATCTCAGGTGGTGTCAGTTCTCTGTGATGTTACTGTCTTCTTATGTCTTTTTTTTTTTTTTTTGTTCCCGCCCTCAGGAGCAATATGAGCTGTACTGTGAGATGGGCTCCACTTTCCAGCTCTGTAAAATCTGTGCGGAGAATGACAAAGATGTGAAGATCGAGCCCTGCGGTCATCTCATGTGCACCTCCTGTCTCACCGCCTGGCAGGTACAAGAGTGGGTGGAAGCAAAGGGTTTTGAGTTGGTGGGCTTGCATGTCACAGGTTACATTTAACGCTCTTACACCACTCTGGAAGAGTGTAGCATTTGAGTTTATCTTTCCAAGTACGAGTGGGTAAAAGAAACATTGTGGCACAATGTTTGCTTTTGCACAGTATTCATTAATTTTATTTTTTTTCTTATATATATATATATATATATATATATATAAGAAAAATTGAAAAATACAGCTCATTATTTTCATTCCTCATAACATTTTTTTAATAGTTTTTTTTTTTTTTTCCATTATTTTATGTTCAGATAATCCTTAACCTTTGGTTTGACAAATTAAAACTTCTGCGTTGGCTGAACCTTTTGCCTGTTTTGACTTTTGAGTTGCAGATGTGAGTAATAGGAAAATGCACTCTATCAAAAACAGAGGGTGGCATTGTCTCATGTATCTGACATGATAGTTTTAAGCTGGATTTGATTTCTTTTTTTTTTTTTAAACCAAATAATGCGTAGACACTTTTCTGTGTGTAGCAGAACATAATTAAGTCTGCATTTATTTGTGTTATACGTTCTAAGCTCAAGCTGAATTAACTTTGTTTAGGTGGAAAAAAGAAACCCACTGCAGAATCAAAAGCTAACTTTAGCTTTCATGATTTGTGTAACATCTGAATAATAAAACCCAAGTAAATATTTTTTATTCACCATACCAAGCCAAGTGTCTGCTGGAAAAAATCTAGAAGTCTGTTTTTGGAAATGGAAAGGCGGTATTGTCATTCCAAGGTGGATTTACTGAAGAGCTCTTGAGCATGTCGATAAAGTTTCCAGCTTCTTGTCAACTTGTCTTTACTCCCTCCTTTCTGCCTGTGCTCCAGGAGTCGGAGGGTCAGGGAACGGGATGCCCCTTCTGTCGGTGTGAGATCAAAGGTACAGAGCCGATTGTCGTAGATCCTTTTGACCCCAAGGACAACAGCGGGGGCTCAAGTCGGGCCGCCATGGGAGCCGAGGGAGCTCCATCGCCAAGCTATGACGACGACGATGACGACAGACTTGAAGACCCCCACCTGGTAATGAGCAAACTTGCTGGAACAAAGGTAAGATTGTGGAAAAAGATTGAGGTAATTACATTTGTTTTTGTTATGAAACAACCCACCAGGGCTTCTTCAGACCTATCTCTGTGTAGATAAAACACATTCTCGCTTGTCATGTCTTCCTGTCTTCTGAGCTGAAAGCTCACATCTTGTTACTATGGCCTTTCATCTCCATCGTTCCTGTTGCCAGAGAAGCAGCTTTTTTGTACGTCTCATGTTAGAAATGTCCTACAGGTTTTAATGCCTCTGAGAAAATCTGTATACATTATTTGTTGACAACCTGAGCTGCTTTGATGTAACTCGATTATCACCTAACCGAGCCTTTTCAGCAACTTCTGTACATGTAGTCATATATAATATGTGTTGGAACCGTTTAATTTTTTTACTGAAAGTACGACAGTTAATGGCTCGGATCTCACGGTTGCCTCTCTTGTCTCATCCAGGTGGACCGCCCCCCATCACCCATGTCCATGCCCCCTCAGTCATCTCTTCCCCCAGTGCCTCCCAGACTTGACTTGTTACCACACAGACCTCCAAACCCCCCTGGTGCCTCCAGTCCAGGGGCCACCAGTAAGGTAACCACTTTAGTTCACTTTATTTATACAGCACCAATTAACAAAAAAATAACTTCAGTTAAAGTCTACATGCATTCCGATTGGTCCTCGTTGTCAAACAGTATAACAAGCTCAGTTAATTATTCAAAGTATTGATCATTTCATCCAACGCCTTAGTTCAGATTAAAAATGCAGTGTTGACTAATTACACAGATTTGGCATTATGATACTGTCAGGGTTATATTAGGAAAATAAGTTTTTCTTTAATTTGTTTACTTTATTTCTGCATATATACAAACAAACTATTCACTGTTGTTGTGAAATATTATCAGTTTTTTTGCTCAACTTTCAGTCAAACCAGTTTTAAATAACTCCAAGCTACTATCGCTGTAATTTCATATATCTTAACAGTTCTTGTCTATATTCAAGTATTTAACTTACTGTTTGGTTCTAATTCAGATAATTCAGTCTCGGAGCAATACAAACCAGTCATATAAACTGGACCCCAGCCTTTCTGCATACATTTTTGTGGAATGTAACTCCAGTTATTTATGAAAAATTTGCCGTCTTGCAGTTTTTTTTGCATAACTGTATGTAAAAGATTGAAAGTAGTGCAGTTTGGGTAGCTGAAAATACTTTGGTGCAATGCTACTTGACACACTGAACTAGTATTTCTGCACCTTACTAGGATATTTTTTACTTCTTTTTCCCTTTTACTCTAGTAAAACAACTGTTATATAAATGAGGGTTTTGACTCTGATTTTCTCTTACTCGAATACCACAGCAACATATCTTTGCTTATAAACAGAAAGTGCAATTGGGAGATGAACATTTTTTTCCCCTTGCTGTCATTCATCTAAATCCCCCTGGTGATTGATGGTTTTACTTTTAAGATGATTATTGCCTGCGTTGGAAAATAATTTTCTTTGGCTTTTGGTCTTTCTGGTGTTTCATCTAAAAGAGCTCCTTCCGTCTCTGTCGCCCCTCCAGGCAGCATCACATCACAAAGACAAGCCTCTTCCACTTCCCCCTGCACTGCGGGATCTCCCCCCACCCCCTCCTCCAGACAGACCTCACACAGGCGGGGCGGCTCCAGAAGCTCGGCATCCAAGACGGCCCCTACCCTGCACTCCAGGGGAGCCCCTTCGAGATAAGCTCCCTCCCACTCCCCCGAACCGTCCTTTGGCTGAATGGAACGCCAGACCCGTTCCCAAAGCTCCAACCCCCTCTTCTTCATCGTCTTCACCATCCTCCTCATCCACCCACGTGCCCAGCCTGGGGGGCGACCTCAGAGCAGGTGTCAGGGAGCTCTCCAACAGACACTCCCTCCCCTTGGCGCTGCCCTCTACGCTGGACAACCGCGCGGACTCTCAGAAGAACAACAGCTCCCTCAGTCTGGACCACCAGCTGGTCAGAACCAACACTAACACACACATCTGGTTTATCTGATGTTTGTAAAAATTGTTCACAAAAGACTTTGGATAGCATTTCCTAAATATAGACTCTGTTATTTTTGACAGCTAAACCTCATGAATAGAGCTTCCACAGATTTAGTCTTTAGCAGCCCAGGATTTATTTCTTGATGTCTTTTTTTTTAATCATTAAACAAATGAAATAATTTTTATTTCTCTTTCATACCATTTTATTAATTGTATTAGATTTTATTAGAAAAAGTTAATAAATGCTAGGTAAAAGTTATACAGTTTGGGGCTTAAAGTGTACCTGACCTGCCTGTGAAAGCTAAACCTGGCAAATTTTGAAAAATTCCATGAAAGTGGGCGAAGCCAAGAAACACGGCCGAGTGTGGAGATGATTGGAGGGGACAGAAAGAAGAACTGTTAACTTTGGTACTTTATCGCTCTATTTATCTATTCCTCCCCCCCCCCCACCTCCTAAAAAAAAAAAGAATCAACTTATCAACTTTTTTAACTGTTGTTGGAAACTTTTATGGCGACAACGTTCTGCAGTGTCCTGAGTAAACGATGAGTGCTAACCTGAGCTTCTCCCATTTCCTAAGCACTGCAGTCCGTCTTACACAGTCGTTCATCCTGCAGTATACAGTCACCAGTTGTCAGAGCAGAGAAAAAGACCCATTCCACTCTGTGTTCACATTGCGTATTTGCAAAGCTGATTGACGCTCTGGCTCAGAGTTTGTCACGGTCAATCTCACTATTCCAACTTCTGACTCGCCTCGGGACGGGGCCGTGTGTCTGAATGAGTTTGTTTTATACCTGATCTCAAAATGTTGACAAATTAAGCAAACTTACACAAAAACTTCAATATTCACTCAGAAACGTAAAGATAGAACCCTCCATAACCTATTAATAGAGTTTAGCACAAATAAGGTTGATTTGGGGGTTAGTAACACTCCAAGGACTTCAAATATTTATTTCAACATTTTGAAGTATTTCGGAAGCTTTAGATGGGGCAAATAGGCAGTAAGGGGAGATTCAATGATCCCTCATACTTTCATTGAGTCAAAGCAAAACACCAGGTATGTTTTTGATGAGGGAGAATCATTATAGCATTATATAAAGCTCAAATAAGTCAATTTTACATAACACCTCCCATTTTTCCTACACAGCAGTGAAACAACATGGTTTACTGATGTAGTTGGATTATTAAGCCTCTTCTACAGCTGTTTTTAGTTGTTGTTTTTTTTAATGTTTATTTCACCTGCGAGTCCTGGGTTCAGATTTACAGTTTTCTAGAAATCAGCTTATCCCTGTGGAAGAAATCTGGTCCCAAATTGTGTTGCTTTGTGATTAGTGAATTAAAGTCTAAAAAGTTCAATTTATGGATTTTTTTACTTAAACATTTATTACAGTAGTTGGCTAAAACCTGTTGGTAGACATACATACAGTTTTGTAACCTAAAGGCTGAAAGCTATACAGGCCTTAAAAAAACAGCAGTAGTTGCCTATTTTATTTTTACCTTACTTAGGTAAATATCTAAATAAAGTTATTAATCAAATTGAAGGGATTTTTCATACACTTTAACCATCAATCAAAATCACGTCTGTGGCTACAGCTGTATAGCGTCCAGCACTGGAGCACGCAAACTGATTTCACAAACATTTGTGAAATAATGGGTCATTTTCAGCATTGCACTGTGATAAGATGCCACCTTATCAGCAATAAGTCTGAATTTTCCATGCCACAAAACTTTCCACGGTCAATTGTTGGTGGTGTCATAACAAGAAGGAGGCAAATAGGAACGACAGCAAATCTGCCACAAAGTGGTAGGCCACATAAAATCAGAGTGCGGTTAGCAGGTGTCGAGGCACATAGTGTGCAGAGGTCACCAACTTTCTGCAGAGTTAATAGCTACAGAACGTTAGTTTCAGTGAGAGAAACTCTTTAGCATAATGCAACATTTTGATCAATTTATTGCTCCCAACTTTGTTTGGGTACAGTTTGTGAATAGTTCCTTCGTGTTACCACGTTACCGGTGCAAAAAGAACAGACCATAAAGACACAGATGAGCAGGAAGAGTCCTGACCTCAACCTGATAGAACAATGTTGGGATTAATTAAAGGAAAGAATGTGAGCCAGTCTTCCACAATCTGAGCCTTGTGGAAAGCCTTCCCTCAGACTCTGACTCTTCTTCAAAAACTGCTGGAAGAAACAAACCTCACAGCTTGCATAATCCGGCATCACAGATACTTAATACGGTCCGATTCTTCTTTATAAAACCAAAAGACCAACTCTGCTCCTTGTTTATTCACTCAGCTGCTCTGTTTGGTGCCCTAACGTCTCTGTTACACTGTCAGCTTCAGCCTTACAGCCTTCAAGAGTTTCCTGAGTTCCCTCATTTTTTTCTGTCATTTTTCGAAGCTATCTGACATGTTTGATAACAGCGAGCAGGCATCACTCTCCTTGGATGACTCTGTGAAAAAAGTTTCAGTCTTTTCCTCCCCGATCACTCCTCAAACCAGAACTTTTTTCCCCTCTCATGAATAAGACCCATGTGTCTTTACAAAACGTCTGACTCTGAACACCCTCTAATCATTCCTGGGCTGCTCAGTTTGTTCTTCTGCAACCATAATTTTAATCTCGGGAACATTCATGGGGATTAGGAAAAAAATAAATAATATGCGGAATTGTAAAACCTTCACTGGAATTTTACATCCATATTGCCAATAGTCATTTTCATGTGTCACATAATAATATTTTGAAGAAGTGTCTAACCACATCTGATCTGGTTGATTAAAATCTGAGCGATCAAAAGATCTTTCAACAGACTCTACGCTTGCATCATCACTCCTCTTCCTCCTTTAAGGAAGAGGAGTGATGACACAGTGATGCTATATTTTGGTACAATTTTTATTTTTCTAACACATGTTTATCCTAATCCTTTCCTAATCAGAGATTTCATAATGTTTCTTTCTCTATTATGATGCATAAGCTGGGCTTTCTAGTTACAACCTAGAAATTGGCACCCTCTGGTAAAAGCTCTCTGTGTGGTCCTGCGTAATAACATGCCTGTGCTAAAGAGTGCGTTGCTGAGATTGAGCAGCAAAGAAATCAGATCACATCTCTGGTTTCCAAGTGTCAGTAACATGCAACTAGGAAGTAGTCTGCACCTTTCCATGAAACGCACATGCTGTTTCTTTAAATCAAATTGAAAAGCTACACTTTTGAAAACCTCTTTATGTAGTTTAGATCTAAACTAAACTTTATTTTCAATATTCGCCCACAGTAGTCTCGTAAATGTAAAATAGGATGGAGTTTCTGAAACTGAGAATATGACAAGCATCCCTTTATTATAAAGGTTGACAAAGGAGAAATAAATAAAAGTATCTATAAATTAACTGCTCACCCAATAATAAATGGTAAAAGGAGTCAATCTAATTGCTACCTTGAGGTTTTTTTTATTAACTAGAAACAATGTGTGCTTTAAATAAAATAAACAACACTTAGCCTGGTGGGGAGTCAAATAAAGCCTGGTGGCCCGCCAGGCTTATGATACACTGGATGAAACCCTTCAGTTCTAACTGGCTGTGTAGTTTTGGCAGAAGAAAAACATGACCCTAAGTTATATCTTTTAATTATCTTGTTTTAAATGTTCAGGTTTTTTTGGGTAAAGTAACTAAAACTGGTGACATCTGTTTCCTCCTTTAGAGTATTGCTGCAATAGTTTCTCAAGATTATGACAACCCCAAAGTGAAACCATCGGCCTCGGCCAATGCCATCTACGCACTGGCAAACAGGTACATCCAAATGACCCTGAGGTTACTAACCAATACACCTGTGGTCTGGAAGCTATACATGATGTTTCCTCTCAGAGTCTTTTAATATTCTAATACTGTCTGCCTGTTCCCAGACCGTCTCAAGGTTTGAGGCAAGTGCCCGGAGAGGAGGCGTGTGACAGCGAGGAAGACTCTGAGTACATGATCCCTTCATCTCGCCCCATTGCCGTCCCATCAGTACCAGACACCCTGCAGGTCCAAAGGCCCCCACAGCCTCAGCCTCAGCCTCTGACTGCTCTGCAGGAACAGACTCAAGCCCCTGCAGTCAACTCGCGGTAGTCAAACCTTACCAAAGGCACTTTGGGAAAGATCTTTGATGGTCTGAGCTTTAAACCCATCATTTGTTGTTGTAGGCTCACACTAGGTGCCGAGGATGGGCCGATATCGCATGAAGCCATGTACAGCGTCCAGCCGAGGTCACAACAAGCCAGAGATTCAGGTATTTTCTTCGAACCACTAAACCAGATAGCCTAAAAATCCCCCTCAATTTCCTGTCTGAGGGGACTCTGACGCTGCAGTGTGAATATTTCTGGTGATTTTATGATGAGATTATCTTCCATCCTTTCAGATTACTCAGAGCTGCCTCCCCTGCCAGTCACCAACGGGCCCAGAGACCACGCAGCAGAGGACAGAGAGGAAGAGGATAATGGCTACGACTTCCCAAAGCCCCGGCTACCACAGCCCCCTGCTCGGCGGACCTTTTCAGAAATGGGGGGGTCTCTGTCTTCGTCCTCATCCTCCTCATCGTCATGCTCGTCCTCTGTGGCAACCTTTAGCCGCCTTTCCCTAGATTCAGATTTTGGAGCTGTGGCGTGTAAGTTTAACATGGCAGCAAAAGTATACATGAGTTTCGATCCATATACTGGCCCTTTGATGCATGTTTTTTGTTTTTTAGGTTCACTGGTTACTCTCTGGTTAGATAGGAAAGTCCTTCTTTGAAAACTCTACATGTCCATTTACAAGATCAGTCACCAGATGATATAAGCACATTAGTTTTTCTAACCAACTGGGGTTCTTTAGGTGCTCCAGGCATGTTAGAAAGTGTTTTCAGAACAATTTCAAGTTCTGACTAGTTTTGCAGGAGTTATTTGACTGCTATTTCATATGGAACTAAACGATAAACATATTAATATCCGGAGTAGAAGTGACCGCTGAAATTTACTCCAGTGTGTGCCATGATGTGGCTTCTCACTCAGTAACAGATGCCGCACAGAAAGGTGTTGCTGTCTGTGCAAAGCGCTAACATAAATGCTGAGTTGCAGTTTTACTCTGAACTGGGAACTGGGTGTTCCAGTTAAAAAGTTAACTGGAACACCCTCCGAAGTTGGATTTTCCATTGGAAAACTGGGGCCAACTCCAACTACGACTTTGTGTTTCAATAAGGCCGGTCCTCATATCAACAGTAGTAAGCTGTGGTGGAAACATGTAAGAGTCTGTTATATACGTAGCACCTGCATCTCTAAACTGAACAAATCAGACGTGGTGTTTGCTTTTAGAAAGTAAAGTTTAAAATTAGAGATGATGCAAATAATGTTTATGGGTGTCGCCATAAGTTGAAATTCCAACTTCTTAACTAGAACGCTGTCAGCTCAGATTTCCCATTTCCCAGGTAACTGTAATGCGGCATTAGCGTGGTGCTTTTGTGATTAGAGAATGATGGGATTTTTGAGGTGCCAACCGACCAATTCTCTGTGCATCTCTGAGAAACAAAGCACAGCAGCAAAGCTGTGGCCACCTTGAGATGTTTTTATTGGTTAATGGTGTGACTCATGGCTGCCTTTGTAGGTCTGTGTAGCAGAAGCAGTTTTTTTTTTTGTATCAATAATCCATCAGTGGTTTTCCAAAGACACACACAGCATAAATTAGGAGTGTGCTACTTGCTTACTTATTACCTGAAAATGTTAGCTTTTTTCATACTTAATGGAGAAATTAAAAGCAGGCAAGTTTAAAGATTGAGCTCCAGTTTTACCATCATTTGGTGAAGACATTGACAAATCTGATGAAGGTGTGATAAGACAATTGCAAGCCTTTGCAAGCCTTGAGGTTTAGCCACAGTGCAGGAAGTCTATTCAGCAGTTGTTTCTTGATTTCTCACATTGATGTCTCTGTGCTGGGTTGACATTTACCACACACGGGCACTCTGCATGTTTGAATCTGAGAGCCAATTAAATCACTCTGCGTCAAGCTGACAAGCTCGCAGATTATAGCCGGCCCTCTTGCAGTGCTTTGTTAAATGTCACTGCAGTGGAAATCTGAAAAGGTTTCAGATCGTGTGAAAGGACATGTGTCTTCCCTTAGACCTAATTATAATTACAAACCATCTTTTAACTGTAGCGCAGTTTCCAGCTAAATAAATGATCTCTTCATGTCGACCTTTAGTTGCTGTTTAAATCCAAACACTTCCTCCTCCTCTTTTTCTTCCTCAGCTGCTGTAGAGCCAGCCGAAGCACCGGAGAGACCTCCGAAGCCACTGCCCAGACGGATCAACTCGGAGCGCCGCCACAGCCCCGTCCCGCCTGTGCCCGCTCTGCCCAGCGGCAGCGCAGCGGGCGGGGAGGCCACCCCCCTGATCAGCAGCGAGATAGAGAACCTCATGAGTCAAGGCTACTCCTACCAGGACATCCAGAAAGCTCTGATGATTGCACAGAACAATATAGAAATGGCCAAGAACATCCTGCGTGAGTTCGTCTCTGTTCCCTCCACCGCCCACATTTTCACATAGCAGATTGTGGCGCCCACGAATCGCGGTTTGCTCTCTTTGCCCTAGCTTGGCTCAGCCTGGTTTGGTTTTGGTCGGTGCAGACCGACCAGAAAAGCCTACTGCCTCCAGGACTACGTAAAGTGCTGCCTGACACCCCCTGCCCCCTCCCACCGAACCCTCCTGTGGTTTCTGACCTGGCTGTTTCTCAGCAAGCTCACAGTATCTGCAGGAATCTGCGCCAGGCACTCCATGCGCTTTCAAAAGTGTCATGCTCTTTTTGTTTTCTTCCTTGGAGTGTTTGGTTTCAGGAGCATCTCCTCTGGACCGCCCAAACGCGGCGATCCGAGACTTTCATAGGAATCTGCCGAAGACAAACTCTCATCTTTCATGTTGAAGCCTCTCGCTGAAAATATAATCAACACCTCACCAGGAAAACTAAAAGTGTATGTCTATATGAGAATTTAATATATAAGTAAGTATATATTAAATGTTTGTAATATATACAGTACGTGCATAAATAATATGTGAAAGTGGTTCAGTTTGGAGGGTTGCTCTTGGTACCACTGCAGGGGTAGCAGGGAGGAGGGGGAGAGGGAGGGGGACAGGAGTCGGATTACGGGAAGACAGGAAGTAAGAGGAAGGACGAATTGGGCGTCTTCGTCACCAGGATGCGTTAGTCAGCAGAACCTTGGAAAACGTGCAGCAGAGCTTTTCATCTTGACTTTAGTCGGATACGGCCTTTAATTAACATTGCTTTGGTACTTTTTTTTTTCTTTTTTTTTTTTAAACAAAAAAAAAAAGCGTGTCGTTGTTTTGTTTGTAGCATGATGATGGTTTCAGGTCTGGACATGTTGCTGGCTGCTTGTGTGTTTTGTGTACGTGAGCATGGTTGCCTGTGTGTCTGTGTTTGCCAGACTTTTTACTCCACTCATCCTGCTCTCGGATGAAGCCCCTCCCTCTCCTGTCCGTCTCAACATGAATGTGTACTCCAGTCCGCGTACTTGGACTCGCGCTCTGTTAATGTACTACTGCTCTAAGTTATAAGGCGGGGCCTGGTGTAGCTGCAGAGGTGCGTCCCGTGGCTAGCAGACAGGCTAGTTGTTGCGTGATCTGTGGTGGCTCACATGTTTTCTTTCTGTTGTCTGAACTCACTGGCTGGTCCGGGTTTCTGTCTCCAGATGAGTCCAGTGTTACAAAACAAAAACGAAAAAAATATTGATCTACTTTGATAATATATTGTTGTTATATGATCATAAATATTGTTGGTATAATTAATTCAGAAGTGTTTCACTGCTGCTATTATTGTTAGTGCTAAACAATTAAAGCCTTAAATGTACATTTGTGAATACTCTGTTTAACCGTCATCCTGTTTCTTTGAAGTGACAGTATCATTTGTCTTTCCAGTTCATAATGTAGCATACTTGAAAAGTATACGCAGCTCGTGAGCCCGCAGCCCTCTCAAGCTGTCGACCTGTTTAGTATTTTTAACGTTTTGTTCTGTTCTTTCTTTAGTGTATACACAGGGTTCCTGCACGATTGGTGAAAAGTTTGAAATTTGATTTTTACATTTAAAGTTCAAGATGTGTGTTTGAGTTCCTAGACTATCTAGAAGATAAAAATCTGAATATCAAGAAAAACAGGCTTTTTATACCTTTGAATTTCAGCATATTTAAGGAAAATTCACAGAATAAATAATAAAAGGCTATCTCAGTGTCTTTTTGGTAACTGGTTCCACGTAATTTTAGAAATTCATAAAATTGCACTACTACTAATTGAACTGTGATATTTGAGATTACCTATATTTTCAGCACTTTTCTGTAATAATGAAAAGCCCATCGCTCTTTAAGCTTTCCTGTATAAGCACTGCATGAGTTGTGCTAGTTCATTCATTCAAGTTCTACAAGCAAGTAAAAGATTGAATTACATCTAGGATGATACAATTCAGATTTGACCAGTCTAGATGTTTTAGATGTTAACAGACCCATTCAATGTTGGTCCAGAAGCCAAACACTGAATCTAACAGTCCTATGTAGGTAACCAGGACTTAAGTTGGTTTGCATGTGTACTTCCACGTTTTTTAAAGGTGGAAAGATTTCTATATGTCCAGCATTATTTCTATCTTAAAATTGGGGGGAAAAAGGTGAAGTTGCCACCTTTCTGCCACTTGGTTGCCAGGTGTTGTAGGGTGCATTTCTTACTCGAATAATTGCACCAGGTTCTTTTTGCAGCATTGTGGCCTCTTGTGCTCTCCAAGGTTATGGTCCTGTGGTTTCTAACCTGGGCAGAAAAAACACAAACGTATTTAAAGCAGGTGATGTTACAGTTAAATCAATAAGTATGAAATCCTTTGCAGAATTCAAAGTAACATTTGTATTTATAAAGTGCACTAATGGTGAAAATTAAAAAAACTATTCTTAGCTGATACAATATGTGTTGTTAGTGTACCCTTTTTTTTTCTTTTTTTTAATTGACTTGCTAAAACATATATACCCAAGTGATAGTTGGGGGTAAAAAGAACCTACAACCAGTATCTCAGAAATTGGGAATTGAATGTTTGTTTCAGAAATTTTGATTTAAAGAGATGTGCAAACTTGATCCAGAAGCCCAAAAAAATTTGAGCAAGTTTTTTTCCCCTCTTTAAAATCAACCAACTAGTTAGTGCTCCTTTAGTTCTCCTGCTAAGAATGTCTTTTTTGTGACTAGAAAATTGTCCAAACCACCAAATTAGTCTTTCAATGAATTATAGAAGTAGCCATGTTAAAGCCAGCTTTAAGGCCATGGGCAGCAACACATATAGGTTTTATGTTTCAGAGAGTATGAAAAAGAGTTGATCAAAGTCGACCCAGAAGCCAAAAAAAGCAGCAAAGTAGCCCTTTACCACTCTGCGAAATTTAACAGTAATAAATATAGAGATAATATACACTTAAAAATATGCACAGTAGTAATAATAAGTTAATGATATGTACTCAATGTTCCAGAGTTTTAGTAAAAAAATAAATAAAAAAGCTGGAAAATTGAGACTCGTTGCCAGTGGGAACCTTGTGTATATTAACAGTAATAAAGCAACCAAAATGCTTTTAAAGTTTTCGGTAAAAGACGAATGCTTTCTGTTGAGCTTTGCCTTTTCGTTGCTCTGACAAGAGGAGCGAACGCCGAGGCTGTTCGTAGCGTAGACTCGTGGGTACGCTGGCCCCGCCCCACGGTCTACGGTAAAAATCAGTATTTGGGCCGACTGTAACAACTAACTCAGGAATAAATGCTGTCAAAGCGCGGAGCGGACTCATTAGCACAGACAGCAGCTCACCTGTGTACAGCCAAAAGTAACTGCTTCTTAGTCACAGACTTGCACATTTTGTTTTTGTATCATTTTTCCAGTGTTCGCAGGAGCAGAAACAGCAGCTTTTTACTTCCAGGTACTCTGAATTTAAAGGATATAGTCACACAAAGAGCTTGTAGGTACATTAACTCGAGGCTCTCCCAGTATATGAAGAATGTTTTTGGTGTTTTTTATTATTTTCTGATTGGGAGGGTGCCAATTAGCCCCCGTTTGTCTTCACCTCTTCCGGCTGATGCTGTGTGTTGACTGGAAGCTCTCTGCGCTGTCTCTAGTTCTGTTTCATGTTTATTTCCTAGTTGCCTTGAGAAACTTCTTGAATGATGGGTGGTGACGGACAGGGGAGGTCCGCAATCCTCAATACTGTACCGATGTTTCAAGACTGCATCTCATTATGTATTACTATTAATTAACCTTTATTTTTGCACAGCATACCGATTTGTGCTTTGATACTGTCACTCTAAAGAACAGTTTATTGTATACAGTTAAAGAAAAATGTCATTTTTGCATTCCTGTGCATTTTGTCCCAAAGGTTTTGTTTACTTGTTTGTTTTTCTTGACTTGTGCCATATGTCTAGAGAGAGAAAGAGAGAGAGATCATCACCGACGTCCTTAGTTTTTTTTTTTTTTTTTAAAGGCCTTGATATTCGAGGAGTGTTTGTGGGTCTCAATCTGTACCTGTTGGTCTTTGAAGGCAACATAGTGTAGTAACGCTTGCATCTGCCTCTGCCTCTTCAGCCGCATCTAGCCTCATCCTTCAAACGCTTCAGTGTCTTTTTGCTCACTTTTTCCAGGTCAGTTCTCAGCCTCTGGATGCCCCCAGATGCTCAGTGCTGTGCAATTTCAATATTCAACCAGGAGAGGGGGCTGTCGTTCTAATTTTTCCCCCCCCCCATTTCAGTAAAAGAAAGGCATTCATGATTTTTTTAATGGTTTTTAAAGCTCATATCAATTTGAAAGTATGCACATTGCTGTTAATAAAAGGTTAAGCAACCGCTTCCTGTCTCTTTTTTTACATGGATATCTAAAGGAAAATTAAAACCAATGGAATCATTACACAGTGATGTATTTCAATAGATAATTTTTATTTGTTTAACTGATTATAGCAAACTAGAGCTGGATGATAAATCAATATGTATTGTGATGCACACGCGATCAATATTAATAGATAATACAGATCTCACTTAACTGCACAGCATTCTGGGAGATGTAGGTAGAGGAAAGACTTTAGCAGTTGGCTAAGCTAGGTCGTGAGAGGAAGTGACGGAGCATCAACTCACTCTCGCTCTTTGCTAGGTAAGTGGTTGTTGCCTAGTAACAACCAGTTGCTAGTAACAACCAGTTGACTAGCTTGCTTAGCTGCAGTTTCAGGTTTCGCCACAGTTCCTCATAACTGCTTGAACGACGTGGCGTGAAAACTGGGTAAAAATAAATAGTAAACAACAGGCAATCATGAATATTATAGGCTGATATGAAACGCTTATAACGTGGTAAGTTCTTCAGCCATATAGCTTAAAATTTGCTTTAATGAGTGAAGCATTTTAAAAAAGTAAGATATTAATGTTGGATGAAAAGTGCTGGTTTGCAGTTGCCACTGAAATTTACCTCAAAATAAAAAGAATAAGAGCTTTATGCAGGTTGTAAAACACTTAAGCATTTTACTCCAACTCATTGTTTTTTTTTTGCAACTTTTAGAACTCTCAGATAAAAATAAAGCAATTAGAGATTTTTTAAAAAAAGTGTTATTTCATTACGTTGCTGTAGAAACTTGATATTTTCTTAGTGCTGCATTCAAGAATCTTAATTTATCCTTCCACTAAACTTTAAAATGATCACTTTGCAAGTGCATAACTGTATCAAATGTTTTTGTCTTGGTTTAACTTTTTTGCCTGAAAATCCCTTTTCGCAGAGAGAAAAAAATAAATTTTTTGGAAATCCACGTCCGACAGTACAGAGCCCCAGGAGTCCTGAACCTCTCAAATCAATGAATCGAGGAGCCTGAATTAATTTTGAATTTACTTCCAGGCGGGATCTGGCTCCCTCTCATTTTAGAGATATTTAGTAATAGTGTAATATGTGGATGCAGTTATGTTTGACACAAAATACATGTGGAGGGTTTATGCATAAAGATCAGTGGAACTTATCCTTTTTTCTGAACTGAGACCAAGAAGTTTGGGAGAAACTTCAGGAGAATCTTGCTAATAAAGTAATCCTAAAATAACAAAACAGCAGAAATCCTTCAAAATGTATGACGCGGCGAACTACAGACAAAATTGATTACTTGAGAGCTACTTTTGTTTCATATGCTGCATTTAATGTTTAAGCTTCTTGTTTTATAATGTATTTGGTAACGGCATTATAAACCAAAATATGATTTGACCTCCGCCTTAAGTGGATCAAATGACTTCCAAGAGGTTTATGCTGGGAAAGATACAGCTAAGAACCAATTGCTCATGCTTACAGCATCAAGAGAGAGAAGCAAAACAGATTTTTCTGTCTATGACAGCAAGATGAAGCATTTACAGATCTAAAGATTCAATACATTGTCTTACATAGATTATTAATCTTGTATTTAGACTTTATATTCCATGAAGAGGACACCTTCCCTTATAGTATGTAATTTTGTGTGATCAGCTGAATTCAGCTGCTGTTTGTCCACAAGATCAATGATTATTTAAGCTAATTTTCTTTCTTATGAAGAAGATTTAATCGTATGTTTTAGAGTAGCCTCAGACCAGTCCAGACACAATGAGGGCCCAGGAGATTGCTGCCATGGGCAGTTAGAAGCGTCCTTGATCAATTTTGTTAGTAATGTCCTGTATTTTTCTAAGTGTTGATGTGCTATCTTCTACAACTTTTGTTTTTTGCGCTCTTCTCCTGACTAAGTCATTTGAATGGTGAGATCACATTGCTCCTTTATCCATCCATCCATTTTCTAACACCCTTGTCCCTTAGTGGGATCTGGAGGGGTGCTGGTGCCTGTTTCCAGAGGCGGAGTCGAGAGGCGGAGTCACCCTGGACAGGTCACCAGTCAGTCGCAGGGCAACACAGAAACAGACAGGATACACAACCATGCACACACACACTCACACCAAGGGAGAATTTAGAGAGACCAATCAACCTGACAGTCATGTTTTTGGTCTGTGGGAGGAAGCCGGAGAACCCAGAGAGAACCCACGCATGCACAGGCAGAACATGCAAACTCCGTGCAGAAAGACCCAGAACCTTCTTGCTGCAAAGCGACAGCTCTAACAACTGCGCCACTGTGCAGCCCCTGCAACGCTCCTTTATGATCTGTAAATTTTACAATTAACCAAATGCCAGTAAACTCTCACTAAGACAGCTGAATTTTATTTCAGTTTTGATAATTATGCTTTATTTTGTAAACAGGATTTGGGGCTAGTAAATTTAAAATGACTAAAGACCTTTCCCTAAAATGCCCAACATAAAATGAATACATGAATTAAGTATGATAAATCAATGTTGCCAAGGTTTCCTCCAGTGTACAATAAGCCTGGTGGGCCACCAGGCTTTACTTGTGCCCCACCAGGCTAAACATTACTTATTTATTTCAGTCTTTTTAAATTGTTTGCACTTTTTAAGGTTTTATATTTGGTGTTCAGATAGTAATCTTCCAAACTTTCAATAACACATGATTATCAAGTGATATTGTCAAATTTTCCGTCAACCTGAAACATTTTTTAACTCAAAAACACAACGGGCCGCTGCTCTAGTGTCCAACCACTAGGCTTAGCAAGTTTTCTGGAGGAAACCTTGATTATGCTATTCCTAAATATAATGTTTTTATTTTTTCACACATTTGAAACTTTTCAGGCGTTGAAATAAGCTTTCTCTTGGGGCCACGTTCCGCTGGGGTAGATCCAGCCCTCACTGGAGGGACCATATAACCCTTCTGACCTGGAGCTCTTTGGGATCTCCCTGGATGAGCTGGAGAGCGTAACCATGGAGATGGATATCTGGGTTTCCCACGTGCAGCTCGATCTCAGATAAGTGGAAAACCATGAATGCATGTTTCAACATTTGAAGATGTTAAATTAATGTTAGAACTCTTCATTTTTGACCATTTAACTTTATTTGGTATGATTTTGAAAACTAAAAACAATAAATGTTTTGGTAATTACAAGATGCGTAATAACTCAGAGACATTTAAAGGCATTTCAGACAACCAGTATTGTTTACCAGAGTTGCTAAAAGCAGAAGGAAGGAAGTGTATGATGGCATGATTGTCTTTAAGCTGGAGTTGTTTAGTCACAGTCATTCCCCCCTCCTCAGTAGTACACAGATACTATAGGAACCAACATGAACACAAAACATTAACATGAAGAGCAGTTGTTGGTTTAAGGCTTCAGGTCTGAGGGGGTTCTGTGTCTCTTTGGGTTAGATTAGCTCAAGTTTCAGTTATTACAGAAATGCATTCAGTGAACAGAAATGTGTGTGAAAAGGACAACCTCTTCTAATCTCATATTTCCTTCTCGTAAAGAAAAAAACAGCTATAGAAATTGAGTTCATTAGCATACAGTTCCATTAAAAACATGTCATACTGGAGAAAAACTGCATGAATACACACAAAAAAGGAAAAAAAAAATCAGTGCATGGAAAATAAATAGGAAAAAAAGAAAACAACAGCACAAAATGTGGAGTTTTCGCAAAGCATCTGAATGTCATATCCAGGAAAAGAAATAAGACCTGACTAGTGGCAATGCAATAGATCTAACAAATCTGATCAAATGTAAAAATATACAGAGAACAACAAAACAAAAGATAAAACCGAAAAACATTACCCAATAGTTCAACTTCTTCAGCCTCAGAAAATACTGTCCTTCATCTACAGAGCACTGGGAGTTGAGAAAACTGAGCGATGCGTTTTTAAATAACCTGCATGTTTGTATTTAAAGAATGAAAAAGGTGTAGCTGAAGAGGTGAGGCATCTCTTAACTTTCAGTGTGCAGACCGAACCATAGCAGAAAATGAACAAAACAATCAACCAAACCGAGCTCCCGCTTTATCTCCAAGAAGCACCGAATCATAGAAACACTGTCTGAATATTTGTTTTTTTTTTTTGTTTTTTTTGTGTGTGTTATTTTAAATAAAGAAATATATACATAGACTATAATATGTACAGTAACTGAGCTGCATCATTATTCTCTTCAGTGGATTGCACTGTTTGAGGTGATGCTACAACATACAGCGCGGACGTATTTAATGGCACCCATGGTAAAAATGTGCAAAGAGCCTCAAAATAAACGTCTTTATTTTGCAGTAGAACTATTTTACATTGGAAATCTTCAGTATTCAGCAGACTGACTTCACCTATTGAAGATCATTTGAGAAGGTTGGTTCTGTCTCCGTGGAACAACGTCTTAGTTGTTTTGTTCTTTCTATCATCCTGCTGAAGGATCCAGAGACGATTTTTTTATTTAAAATCTGCTGGTAATTCTGAAACCTCTGCTGTATTCAACATTGGGTATGAGGGGCAGTTTATTAAAAATAATCCAAAGGTGTTTTATCATGTTCAGAGAAGTACTAAATACAGACACAAACATGGAGCAGGTATAATTTATACAACTAAATAAAGAAACAAATTTTCCTGAATAAAAACATTCTCCCAAATATTTGGATTTTATTTATTCCTTTATTTATCTGAATAAACTTCCTTGAAGTAACCACTGGATTTCTCGCAACTTTTCAGATTGAGATTAGGTAACCTGAATAAAACATTACTTTATTTTAAGGCCTTTACACACTCTTCTCAGGGCAGGCAATGAATTTGTCCACCTCTGTATTTAAAACAGACCCTGTCAGCTTTGTGCTCTAATTCTTGTTCCACAGACAATCAGCAGTATACAAGGCTTGCAGTGACGAGACAGACAGTCAAAGCTTGGTAGGCGTGTCATGGAGTTACATCATGGAGCTTGCAAATTGTGTTTCATTTCAACTCGAGGAGAGCATATCGGACAGCAAGTTTAAAAAAAAAAACAAAACAAAAACTTCCACTTTGAACTGTTTGAGTGTCAGCTGATTATCTCCATGACGTAACTCTGAAAGAAGGAGCTTTGGTGGAGACTTGAAGGCATCCGGGGGTCTGAGCCTGAGAGGGAACACCAGGAGCAGCTTTCTCACCACCTCACTTCTGAACACGGAGGTTCTCATCACTCCAGAGGACGAACAGGAACATTAACATACAAACAGGCACAAGGAGAAACAGTGATGCGTTAGAAAAACACGTGATCCGATCAGGAGAACAGCACTGTGTCTGGTCCAGGACTGGGGATCTACCTGGTCGTTGGGCAGCTGTTTTTCTCCGTTGACCCCAAGCAGAATTGCCTCCTCTGTGTTGTCGCTCTTCATCTCCACCACAATCTTATCTTTGCTGGACTTCTCTTTAGTGCTTGGGTCCGACAAGAACAGGCTCAAATAAGTGACTTAAGAATTGTATAACAATGTCAGTCATTAGGAGGTTGTGGAGCGGTACCTAATGTGGATGTTGCGCTTTTGTTGCTGAAAATGATCTACTGACTAAATATCCTCGGCTAAAGAAAAAGTTACTTGTGTTTTAGTTGCAGAGAGAAAATGAAATCATAGTGCAAATGTTGGTGGACAAACGATTTATTAGTCTGTCATAAAAGTCGAACTGAGCCAGTATAATATTTTACCCAAGGATTTTTTTTTCATGTGACCAGAGTTATAATCTTCATTGAGATTATAACAAGGAGCCCTTCCAGGGGTCAGCTTGGTTTGTAGTTTATGCAGTGAGACCAAAACAAAAAGGGTGTGATGGAAAATCCACAACACAGCTGCTTGTTTCCTATCTACTTCTTTACATTAGACCCAATAGTAAAAAATTAACAAAACCTAGAGAATCTCTCTATCTCTCTTAACAAATACAAAAACAGACAATTTCATTTTCAATAAACTTACAAGTCCTTTTTTCCTGATCGATTGCAGATCTTGCCTTTTTTGTAAAGGAAGTAAAGCACGCTGCCCAAGATGGCCAGAAGCAGGATACAGATAATGATCACTGCAATGACAACACCATAGCTTCCTGTAGAAGAAGAAGCAGAAGTACAAATCAGAGGAAGTCGATTTGTAAAAGAGATTGTGCTCGGAGTTGGAAGAGTCCGATGGCAGGTGAGGGTGTGACAGAAAGCATTCATTAACAATACAGCAGTGCTAGCACCTTTCAGGTGATCTAAATCTGGCAACTCAGAAGAAAAAATGTGCGAAAGTTTCGAGTCTGCAGGAGAAGAGGTGCGCTTAAACCAAAAACAAAAGGGAGAATAAGCATCAAGCATGCAGAGGGACAAGTGGAGGTAATGGACAACAATGTTGTACTCAATAGGAAAGGGACGTCTGCTGGAAGAGAGTCAGAAAACTGATACGGTGGATAAGCTAAAGGATGCTTTTTGGTTTTTGAAGACAATCTGCAGCAACGTGACATACAAACCTTTTTGGACTTTCTCTTGTGGTTTGGGTGTTTCTGCTTTGACTGAGAAAAACCAAATGAGCAGAGTTATCAGAGGGTTTGTGTGTTAAATAACTGAATCAGCAGGGCTGATACACCCAGACACACAAACAGGCATTACAGGCATTCAGCACGAAAAAGTCAGACTAAATTACTTAATTTAAAAGCCTCTTATCTCTCCAAAGCTAAATATATATATATATATCAGTGACCTGAGTCATTTCCCACAGTAGCTCTCTTTAATCTCATTTCACAAGAGAGAAACAAAAATCCAGAACAGCTTTCCTCTGAGGGGATGGAAAGTTTCCTGGCAGGGTATTTGTTGAAAAAAAGAAAAAAGATGGAGAAAAAAGCAGCATCCTGTACAGCAGTGAAGAGGCTCACTCTTAGTGGATTCAAAGCATTGCTTCTTCAGTTATGTTTATATTTGTGGATATTTCTGTCCAACAGAAATGCTACTCTGACAGTTTTTAATATCCTTCTCTGTTTTGCAGATGCCCACTTTTCAACCTCTTTATGATTTTCTCAGGTTTTAAATTTCATCTTAGGACAATCGGTGAACAATATAATTAAAAATACAACAGCCTGATGTTACTGGTTGTGATTGTAATTCAACATTTACGTATCGAGTTATGTGTCTTTTTATCTCAGGCCAAAAAGTGAGAGTTTTCTGTCATGTTACATTTAGGTCAACAAGTAAAACAATAGATTTTTCAGTATTTGATCAGCTTTGATTATGAAAAAAAAAAGTATTAATTTTTTTTTATTATTATTATTATATCTAAAAGCGGTACTATTTTTCAGAAGTGTGCTGATTATATTGTTCTGGTGTTTTTTTATAAAGCTGAAACTTTCAGTGAAATACAAGGTTGATGTATTGGAAAGACCAATGTCAGAATCAATGAAAGTGGACTGATTTCAATTAATGATTAATTGATCAGTGCAACACAATCACAATTTACAGAATATGTAAGGTTGCAAATAAGATACAAATAATTTATATTAAACAAAGTAACTTGATGAAACAGATATACAGTAACAAATCAGTGATGATTACTGCAACCTTTAGTTTACCTTGATTAGGCTAAAGAGGTGCAAAGCAACTGATCTTACCTTTGGATTTGGGTTTGGCAGCATTGGTGGATGTGCTTGTATTGTTGGTTGTGTTGGCTGCTGTAATGGTTGTTGGAGAGATTGTTGTGGTGATAGTTGCTGGTGTGGTGTTGTGTTTAGCTGAAAGGGGGTAGGGGGCACAGATGGGAACACACTTCACGTTACAACATTAGGGGGAACAGAGGGGTTCACGTCAACAGCCGAGCAGCTTCACAACGTTGCCTCTTTTGCAAAGAGAACACACGGTGAAGTGCTCCAAATTACAAGCAACACTTTACAACACGTCACAGAGGGCTCCCGACCTTCAGACGAAGAATGAAAAACAAACCTTGACACAGACGAGAAGGGGAAAGACAGATGGGGAAGGAAGGGGCATCCAGACACAACAACAGAGTGGACAACAGGAATGAAGCAGGTACTCACTGAATTTGATGACGTATGTAACCGAGTCTTTGCCGAACTCATTTGAGGCGTTGCAGGAAACGGTTGTGTTCGAAGTGATATTGACTTGAACTTTGGCTACACTCTTAGCACCCACATCGGTTATGTGATTTGAGGAGCTGATGATCTGCCACAAACACACATTTCAAGACAGAACAGTGTGGTTACAAAGGAAAAAGGTCAGATTTGGGTCAAAGGTTGTTTTGACAAAGCATGAAAAGTTGGTACTTGGCCCACCAATATCAAGTGAGGGGAACTATTACTTTTCTTGGCATTTTGAGTAACCGTGGCGTCATAATTACTAAATTATGACGCCAAATTATGCCAAATTCAACTCAAAACAAATTTAGTTTTATATTAGTTAGACTCAAAACAGACAGAATCTTGTCTCAGGTTTGTGCACCGCCTTAACCCTACCTGAGATATTAGTCCCTTCCATAAAATAAGCATTTTAGCAATTTTTTTTCTCTCAGGTTAAGGCTGTGCACTAGAGGGTAAAACAAGCATTAGAACTTTTTTTTTTTTATTTATTAGCCACATTTAGTATGCTGAATAGAGGAAGTCAATGTAAGACAGGATGCTAGCAATACCCCACATAACACTGGCAGCATTTAGGCTAACATTAGCATTTTGGTTAATTTTAGCTTACACACTAGTTTTAACATACTGAACTATGTGCATGTTAGTCAATATTCTTGTGATTCTCTACATGCTATTAATATTATTTTAGCTAAGCTTAGCACTGATGCAAATTTTTAGCATCAGAACACTGGGTTCCAACCGATGGGCACACTTTGGCAGGCTCCGTTTAAATTTCTTCAGACATTTTCTAGTTTCTGATTACTTGTTTAATCGTAACAACAATCGATAGAGTACTCGATTACTATAATATTCTTTTACAACAGCCCTAAACAAAAGCTTACAAACCTGTGACATCATCACCTGCAAGTTTCTGAAAGGCACAGTAATCTTAGTGTATAAACTCCTGATTCAAAGAACTTTAAACAGTAGGAGCTGATTGTATTTTTTTTGTGAATTTGAAACAAACTTTTTAGCAATTTTGGTGTACCCTGATGGTTTCCAGTCCATGCCCTACTGGGAACCTCCTGCTACCATTAAATTTTGATGACAGCCTACTGTGGAAAATGCATTTTCCTGCATAATAACTTGACGAGTATCATGTAGAAGAATTATTTGTCAAAAGAACAAATACCAGAAACAGTGATTTCCCTTTAAAGACTCAGGAAATAACCCGTGCCATTACCTTCACCTGACCAGTTTGGATTTATGAGACATAGATAGTTTGGTTTTTGTCATAATTGACCTCATCAATATTCACGAATTAGGTCTGATAACTGAATCCTTTTTGTATATGTTGGATTTAAAGCTAAAACTGAAAGACATTCCTCAGCAGTACCTTCCCATTAGTGGTGCCCCAGGTTATATTGGGAGGTGGGTAGCTTCTGATGTGGCAGGTAAGTTCAAGTTCCCTCTCATTGGTCTCTTTCTCATTGAGCTGTTTTTCTATAATCTCTGGTGGGCCTGCGGAAAGAAAGACATGAAGCAAACATATTCGATTATCTTAACTATGAAGTAAAAATTAATGTAACAAGTAAATTCATCCTTAGAAAATAGTTCCAAATAAGCTGTTTTGTTGTCCAACTCACCCTGAACAGTAAGCTGTAGTGAAGCGTTGGCTTGCATTCCCTGAATCTCCGGTACTGACACTACACAAACATACGTTCCTGCAGTGTCATACGTTACAGCCTTTAGGCTTAAATGGTGACCCTTTTCAACTTCTTTTCCATTCTGCAGAAAAACCACATCAAACTTACTTGCTTCCATTAGCATAGAGCGCAAAGCATACACTAGTGGTTCTTAATGCATCAGACCCCTGCTTTTTCTAAGTAAAAGTAAGCTTGTGGTGGTGCGACATTGTCTCATACATGCAATTGCTTTGCTACTTTGTGCGAAACTACATTGCATTGTTACCTTAAACCATGTTGTCTTGGTGCTGAGAGATGATAAAGCATTGCAGGTAGCCGAAAACTCCTTCTTCCAGTCCACCGAAACAGAGCCGGTGGGTTTAATGACCACCTCATCCAGATCTATGCAACAGATAAAATACTTAGTACTGAACAAGTCACATTTATTGATCTCATTAATGCAGATAAAATTAAAAGACCTTACAGTTGACTAACACTGTGGTGTTTGTTGATAATCTCACAGAATTTTCAAAATCCTCTACGGTGCAGTGATAAACACCATTATTGTGACGAGTAACGTTCTCTATCTTCAAACTTGGACCCTTCAAAACCAAATAACAGTATTATCAAACACAATGTAATTACATGCAAGTTGTTAATCGTGTTTTAGGAACAAACATAGTTAGAAAATGGACAGAAATTACAATAAATGAAATTTCCTCAAGTGTACCATTTTTAGCACATTTTTTCCTTCCCCTCAACTTTCCACTAATACTCTTAGATGCAGCCCCTAACAAACGCCCAGCTTGTTTAGCAATGACCTTTTGTGACGTCCTCTCAATTCAGAGGGTGTCAGTGAAAGACTGATGGACAGCTGTATGATCAGCTACTGTGCAGGCCATAACATTTCTTTATTTAAGCAAAAAACATTTGCATTGAAGAATATAACATAATCAAATGAAATATCCATATTAGACTTGAATTACTGAAATGAATTAACTTTTGATGGCTGTTTAATGTATGTAGAGGTAGCACAAGAGTTATGGTGACAATCAAATTTCTTACATCATTATTCTCAATTATGAAAAATTGGGATTCACTATTTCCATCACTGGCACAGTGGAACTCCACCGTGTCGCCCTCCTTGATTTTACCCTTTGGGGCTTCAACCCACAGATTTACTGTCGTGGGAGGATCTGAAATAAAGAAGGCAAGGTCAGACTTTAATTGGGAATTTTTAGCAATCAGAAAGATTCAGAAATGTTATGCAGTGAGGTAAAAAAATTATACTACTTCTCATAACATAAGTCTCAAAGTTATTAAGCAACTATATAATTACTACAGAAAACTAATTGACATTTTTATAACCTTTTAGTACTGTGGATTCTTTTCTACTCTCAGATTACATCATTCATGGGCAAAACTAAATCACACATACCTCAAGAACATCTTGTAACTAAAATATGTTTCTATGATATGTAACTACTGTTTTGGTAGAGGATCTCTAAAACAGATTAGTTCTACATCGCTTGAAATTCACCCAAAATGTCCAGAGCAGCTATTGCCAGAAAACTCTCATGTTTGAAGTCTGGGTTACCCACAGAAGACAGTGATGTTAATACTGTTGGTTTCAAGCATTTTCTCAGCTCCAGGAACAAGGAACGTGACCTCGCAGTAGAAAACTGCATCTTTGTCCTTCTTCTCCACCTTCATAATCAGGTCACTGTTGACCAAAAATAAACCACTTGACTGAGTGGTGAATCTGTGATCCAATTTCACAACTGGAAGACAAAAAACATTTGCAAACACAGGAGATGTTAAAAGGTAAGCCGTTATAGAGCTGACTCACAGTCAGAGAAAGATAAGTTCATGAAAAAAGGAAAATATTGTTTGACATTCACCAGTTTCAGCATGGGGGCTGAAACAGAGACCCGGCTCTGTTTCAGCTGTCCTCTGGGAATAATGACGGGTTCTTCGGCAAATGTGAGACGGATGTTTTTGTGCTTTTTACATATGTAGCGGTTCAGGCCATTTCTGTTTATTTTTGCTGAATCACTGATTTAAGTGAGCTAAGTAGGTTTGCTGTGCTGTAGATGTTTTCTGGGGTTTTGATGTGAGCATCTAGATGAGTTGTTGAGGCATTTTTGAAGAAGATGTGGCAGGCAGGCAGGCCATTCCTGTGAAGGTTCACCATTGTTTCGTGTTTTTCTCCATTTGTCGATTACGGCTTTCTCTGTGGTTCGCTGGAGTCCAAAAGTATCTGGATTAGCTTTGAAACTATTTCCAGTCTGAGAGATCGATGACTTTTATCCTGATCTCTTCTTGAATGTGTTCAACATGTAGCACGATTTATTTCTTTTTGAGGTGTTTTATCTTTTGATGGACAGGATCTATTTAAATTACTTCTTTATAATAAGGCCAAGGTGTAGTTTACTAACTTGCATAATTTTGTGCATCTTTACATAGCTAAACGTTAGTGATGGGTAAATGAGGCGTCTTGATGGGTTTCGACCCGCAGCAAAACTGTATTGATACTGTGTCGATACTGTGTCATTGAATACTGACACCTGCTGGACATTAAAAATCCTTACAGGCAAATTAGTTGACAGACTAATTTACAATACAATAAGATTTAAGACATTGCATATTATATATTGTGTCATGTCATATCTTCAGTTAAATTTAAAATATATTTGATATTCTTAGATACATACAGTCAATAAATAATGTGAACATGCACCATAAAGTGAAAATTTAAGTGAACGTGTTTGGAATGAGGATGCTTGTGGACTGTGGTTTATTTTCTCACAAATTTTCATTCAAAAAAATAAGTTTTTCCAACATTTTGAAATTTAGTCTGTTATGCTTTTTTGACACAACTTCTCCTGCTGTAGAAAAAAATTAAGTAAGCAATACATTTGTATAAAATAATTTATAATAAGCAACTGAGTAATTTGAAGAATGACTGTATACCTGAGTTTATCCTAGGTGCATCTGGGACGTCATTCTCATGCCTGGCCCTATAATGCCTCAGTAATGAGGAGGTGGATTTATTTAAATAAGACAGTTCTGTCAAACATATGCAACACTTAACCTGCAGAACAAAATATGAAAGTAAACTAAGAGTCGATTTCAGCTAAATTTGGATTCAGATAGATCAAGTAGAAACTGAAAAGAACCGGATGAAACAACAACGAAGTGATAACCAATACTTTATTTTCTGATGTAAGATCAAAATGGATCGAAACCTTTCGTATGTTTTGAGGCTGCTCCATAGTTGACACTGTACCGTAAAAGATCAATAATTCTTTTGGCAAATGCATCGCGTTGACAGATTCGCTTCCTTATAAACAGTTTGACGCGCCAGTCATTTCGAAACAGTTCCTGTATCAATCCGCGCACCGACACGGGGTTTTGTCTATGGGCTTGACGCATCCGTGTTGCCGGTCCCATCACTACTAAACGTCTTGAAACTGAAATCTTGGATAATAATGCCTCTAATAAAGTGTTGTGTTTTTACCACATGATCAGAGATGAAAACTGTACAACTGAATACAGACTTTGATGGAAGTGTGTCTCACCCTCTGGAATATTGTGCAGTGGCGTTTTGTCTCTATACCAGGTGATCTTCGGTTTGGGGAATCCATTTTTCACCTCGCAAGACGCAATCTATGTAATGCAGGAGTCCAAACATGAGGGTGTTTGTCTGATAGTTTGTTATTTTCAAGTGCTTCATCTCTGTGATCAAAGACCTGGTTACCTGTGTCATTTCATCGTTGACTGATATTCCTTTTTCCACACCTTGAATTGTGGGGTCCTCTGGTGTTTCTGAAAAGGAAAAAGGACAGTATAAAGAGAAGGAAGACAGGCAATAACAGACTGCTTAATGTAAATCCATCTGTAGCTGCAGTAAATCTTACTAAACACTTCCAGCTTTGTGCCTCCCTCTCCGCTCCCTTCGCCAATGATCTTGACGTAACAGTTGAACACCACCTCATGGTCGCTCAGCTGCACATCCCTGATCGTCAGCACCACCTGTCCGGCGGCTCCGGTGGTATCCACTGTGATCCGGTCAGAATAATGAGTGTTTTTCTCCACGGTGCTTTGAAGGCTGTCCTGGCTGTAGATTCGTTGAATGTTTTTTGAATCCTTTACCTGCAGGTTCACACACATCAGTGTGCATGTTAGGACAGCTGGTATCGCTCTCTGGGTGTCTAGAGCAAAAGGTTTGATGACACTCACAGAGTACCACTCTATGGTCATGCCGCCGCTGCCGCCAAAGTCGTCCGATTTGAACATGCAGGTGATCTGAGCTGTGTCTCCCAAAAAAGCTTCCACGTTGTCCTCCATGTTTACCTCCACAGCGGCCCTGGCTGGAAGAGGGAAATGAAGATGTTTTTATGTCTGCTTTCCAAAACTTGGTTCAATGTAAACCAAGTTTTGGATTCCAGAACAACAAAAGGTAAACATGTTGTTCAAATCCATCCATTTTCTGTTCACCCTTGTCCCTTAATGGGGTCGGGAGGGTTGCTGGTGCCCATCTCCAGCTACATTCCGGGTGAGAGGCGGGGTACACCCTGGACAGGTCACCAGTCTGTCACAGGGCAACACAGAGACACACAGGACAAACAACCATGCACTCACACACTCACACCTAGGGACAATTTGGAGAGGCCAATTAACCTGACAGTCATGTTTTTGGACTGTGGGAGGAAGCCAGAGAACCCGGAGAGAACCCACGCATGCACAGGGAGAACATGCAAACTCCGTGCAGAAAGACCCCCGGCCAGGAATCGAACCCAGAACCTTCTTGCTGCAAGGCAACAGCTCTACCAACTGTGCCACTGTGCAGCCCCATGTTGTTCAAATTTCTCTTCTAAATGATCATGACTGCAGTTTTTATAGGAGTCCACCACAAGTCAAACTGATACTAAAACCCCAAAGATAAGAATCTGAAACAACGTAGAGGTGTTTTGATGCGATTTACTTGACGTTCAGAATCATTGTTTTCATCATATGTTCATTTTTTTCAGGAAATATTTTTAATGAGGCATCGTGACAGCAATTCTCAGAATATATTTATTCAAAAATAAGAAACATAACATCTTGAGCTGCAGTATTTTGCAAAATTACTCATCTCCATTTACACTCACAAGTCTAGATATTTTATTATGTTCTCATATTACCGGCCAACTCAAAATAGTGCAAAAGTATGAGATAAAAGGGTTTATGTACTTAAAACAATTTGAATAATGAAAGATGAGGGATGTGCTGTATTCGACTCTCTTTGGAAAACCATCTTTTGGTGTATTTGCAGCTGAATGTATTTTCAGGTGTGGTTTGACCAAAGACTTTGCAAAACTAAAAGCTCAAGCTCACTCAGATTGCATTTAGAGTATTTGCCTGTATCTATTTCCAGATCTTGCTACAGATTTTCACATAACTTTAGGTCTGGGCTTTGACTGGTCCAATCTAACACATAAATACTTTGATCTAAAGCATTCTGCTTCTCGTGTTTATTTTGACTTGCTGAAATGCAAACCTCTACCCCAATCTTTTACAGCTTTTAATGGCTTTTCTTCCAGGAATGCTTTGTATTCAGCTCTCCCCCAATCATCTCATAAACTCCCTGAACCCCGCTGAACAAAAGTCTCCAAACATCATTATATGATGCCACCTCCATGCTTCACAGTAGGGTTGTTGTATTCAGGGTGGATACACAGGGTTAGTTCTCTGCCAAAAGCAATGTTTTACATGAAAGCCACAAAGTTCGGTTTTGCTAAATCCCAATAAAATGCAGTTTGGTTTGTTGTAATGAGACCAAATGTGAAAAGGGTTCTAGTTGGTTGAATTATTTGCAGTAATATCCAAAACATAGGATATATAATAATGAGACTATTTAAAACAGCTTTTTACTTCAAATATGCAAGGGTGAAGACAAAATCGTTCAATTCTGTGAACCAAAGTGTTAAGACTGCCCAGGATCATCATCATCATCATCATCATCTTTATTTAATATCTTTGTACAAACTCAAGTAAGAAATGTAAATCAGTAAAAAGGAGGAAAGTCCTGATGGGCAAAAGAAGAAGAGAGGGATGCTATGATAGGAATGAGAAGCCCACCCATGTACACATAAATGCACCGCATTCCAACATGGCACCCTCACGCAGGAAGAAAGGCCTGATTTACAGGCAGCATAGTGGCACCACTGTTCCTTCATGATCTGTCTGTGGGGAACCAAGGTTTTTCCCCCCTTTAGCTTCCCCTGAATTGACCGTCCTTTTAGTCTATGGGGACCCTCAATTACACTTGGAGCCACATTGTTTGAGTAGATGCATAGGAGTTCAGGGCAGAGAAGAAGCCCAGTGACCTTAAGAGGTTTGTTGCTATAAATTGTTGCTGCAAGTTGAACAGAGCTCTGTGGGAATCTCCTCAATGGGCAGGAAAACGCCACTTCATAGCCAGAACTTGGCTTTTAGCTTTTGCTGTCTTTCTGGCTGACTTTTGCTAACCATGTGCTTAAATATGCTATTTTAATTAATTAAAAGTAATTAATTCTTTATTTGCTAAATTACCTCTGCACTGGATTAAAAGAAGAGAACAAGGTAATCCATTTCAAATGCTCTTAAAGGTAGAAATAAAACAGAAGTCTATTTATTTATGGACGCCACATTTTACTTATTGAAAGAAAATGTGTGCATGTTGACCTTTAAAGGTCTTTTCCATAATATTGGAATGTTTTTCTGTAATTGTGTGAAAATATAAATCACATTTATTTTGTTTGTGAGCCAATCCTCTAATTTCTGCTGCAAAAACAACCCAGCATGGATTCGTGCCTCTTTCTGCATTAGCTCACCTGTCTCTCACTCAGCTGCATGCCGCTGTTTACTCCTGGCTAATGGAGCCATATAGATGCTTTCCTGGTAAGAAAATCCAATTAGTTTCTACAACATAGACATTTCCTGGCCATTAACGATGGAAGAGCAGCGCTGTTGACCGACTTGCCAGATCCCAACCCCCCCACCACCTAAGAGGAAGTGCAGCACCTACAAGAAAAATCCTGATCTTTAAAAACTCTGACAGCGACGTCACATTTCATTTTTAAATTTGTCCAGCGTTCATGTCAGAGGTACCGCAGCTATCAGCAAACATTGATTAACAGCCTTAGTCAGTGCGACACAAAAAGAGCTGAGCATCCTCTTTTTTTGGCAGCAGCTTCCTCATTTAACAACAGATGTAATTATTTACTTTGACTGGACTCATGTGGAGGCAAAACTACTCTCTATTTTCGTCATCTGTCTGTCGTATTTCTCACACGATCAATAGTTGAAATCGACCTGTGATGGTTAAAAAATAGAAATCCAACCTTTTATCCGGCCAGTGAATGCACAATAAGTGCAACAACACTTTTCTGTGTGGCAGTTGGTGCTGGATGAAGTGAAAAATGGCTGTTTTCTGAGCCAGTGAGGTGATTTTAAAACCGTATAACATGTCGAGATGCATCATTCAGGTTGCAAGACAGCGAGAGAGAGCATCACTTTCAGCATGTCTTGCAGAAGTTTCCTGAGATGAAATAGGTTGCTGGATTTCTGGTTTGCACAGATTTTTAAGTACTATTGATGCTTTTGAGTAGGGAACATTGGAAATCACTGGACAAAGTGCCTTTGAGCATCAGCTGCCATCTAGAAGGCACCGTGTGGATCCTTCATAAGACTCATATTCCTCTGATGTCTGTCTCACTAAAATGGACATTTATTTTCCACAGCAGCATCAGAGCTGTTTATTTAGGAATATCTTTTTATACAGGGAAGGAGATGTTAAAAACAGTAAACTTAATACAGTACGGTAAAGTTTTTCTATTATCTTTTTCAAAGAATTTGAAAACTAACATGCTAGATACTAACATAAGATGTAGATGGAAAAGTTTAAAAAAAATAATGCGGCTCTCTCTTTCTCCCTCTCTTATGCTCATAAGCTGCGTTTCAGTTAGCCATGAAATTTTTGTAATTGAAAATACAAAAATAAATTTGCTTAATGGAAATTGCTAATTTTTTTTTTTTTTATATTAGCCAAATATAGACAGAGATTTGCGCACTTTTGTAATGCAAACGCTGCTATTAACATACACACACACAGCGATAATGAGCAACATTGATGATGTTGCTTAACCTGTCAGACATTCTGTTTGTGGTCAAAAGATACTGGTTAAAATTAGGCGCTCATTTGTGGGTAGCTTATTGTTTTCGGGGTAGAGACTCCAACAGAAAGCCAGTTAATTTTCCTATTTGTCCCCAGATTCCTGCAACAGCCGGTGTGGCCAACACAAAAGCTCCGGTTCAAATTTCACAACACACCCTTTGTATGAGGCCCCCATCCAACTGTGTGTCAAAGTTTAGTCACCCGAGTGTCACCTGAACAAATTCTGGCCATCCTTTGCAACTTTATTTTATCAGTAATTCCCAGCATTAGATTTGAATGTGAAAAAAATAACTAACTGCATAAACTAAATCAACATTTTACGCTGCAGAAAGACAACGTCATCTTTTAAAGCCAAACGCATGCGCAATAATGAAATAACTCCATATAGAACATGAAGGCATTTCACAATTTTAGTCTAAAAGTTAAAACTTAAGACTTGACAGGAAAACGTCTTGCTTTTTACTTTATCTACATGTTTGTGAAAAGTTTTCCAAAATAGTTTTGTGTTTGCTGAAAACATGGACGTCAAAAAGACGTTGAAAACAAGCGAATGTTGCATCTGATCCTAATGGGTTGAAGGAGAAAGGGTGAAGATATGAAAAATAAGCTTAGAAGAAAATCAAGAGGTCAGAGGGAAAACCCTAATATCTTTCTACAAGTTAATGAAAGAAAAAAAACAACAATTAAGGTTGCAAAACTTAAGACTCCACAAAATTAGGTGCTCATAAGGGTGAGGCGTGTCGGAGCCTGCAGTGAGCACACTTCTTGCAGAAGATAAGATAACCCCAAGAGGAAGTCATTTCGAACAGAACTTGTGTCCGGTCTTGACAGCATAATCAGTTTCTGTCAGCGATAACGAAGCTTTTCCTCACCTCCTGCATGGAGGGGAAATATTCGGTCTGATTTATTTTATGTTTTTATTTCATACTAAACACAATTGCATAACTTTTCAAATAGAGCATTCTTCATGCATTCTTAGAGCATTCTTCATGCCTGATGCCTGAAAGGATTCTGAGTGATGCTGACTTATTCCTGTCTTGGTAGAGTTTGGAGTTGATCACAATCGTTTTAAATAACAAAGCTACGTTGATATCTTTTAATCACTTCATCATCGCTCTTGCCTTGTGACACGGTGCTCCACCTCCAGGAGGAGAAGTTCAACATTTTATCCACTGCAGCATTTACTTTTCCTCTCGATGGAAGGAGGCCCTGGATTGTAAGGAGGGAGGATTCATTAGAGGAATCCTCTGTCTTCTGTCATCCGTCCTTTAATTTCCTGCAGAATTCCACTTCTTCACTCGGTTCTTGATGTTCTTCTTGGACTGAAGCCGTTTACTTAGTAATTTCTCTCGATTCACCATTCATCCCAGTTTAATTAGTTTTTGGGATTATCATCAAAGATATTTTACAAAGGACATGGCCTCAATCTGCTTGTAAATGCACTCACGTCCAAAATCTGCCAGTGTTGAGGAAGCTCTTCAATGGTGGAAACACGACTCGTATCTCTCAGAATGAGACAATCCTGAAGTTAGGCAGACCTTTTTGGACTTTTTTTAATCCGTCATTTCAACATGTTCTCCTTTACAAGCCTGAGTTGGTCAGGAGGCTATTGTTAACTTTATTTTATCACTTTTTATTTTTTTATCTTTATATCAGTCCTATCAGTGTCCAGAAACTCACTCAGGTGTAGCTTTTAACCCCAAGGCAGTTTCATTTCAATAAACATGGGAGACAATTAAGAGGAGGAGAAGAAGATAAATTCTGGTTCTGGTTGTGATGGGAAGACATTTTTACTCAACAACTTCAGAAATTCAGTAAAACTTGAGTTTTCATCTTTGATCTTGCATCCCAGCCGACAGCAGGCATTGATCTGAACACGTACTGGACGCTTTGACGTGGGATTCATGATCCATTAAGTTGCTTCAAAAGACAAAAGAACAATGTAAATTTGAGACGTGCAAAATTAAAATTCTCCTTGCATATGTGAGGCCATTTTGATGACGGGTGTCAGAGGAATACAATGACTTCAGCCCCTCTTTTATAGCAATCACTCTTTAACAGGGTGAATTGAGCTCATCCTGTCACAGGTTATTCTGTCCTTATGACGAGAGGAAACACTAATATGGTTGATTTGTTATAAAGTTAAATTTTCTAAATAAGTCACAAGAGTTTATATGCATCTGCGTAATAATGTAAATATGTAGTGCCAAAACCTTCGCCTACGACTGTAATAGAAAATAAAACAACAAGAAAGTTGCCTCTGAGTGTTTTCCAGACGCAGCAGCAGTCATCTCTCTGACAGGCAGACTGATGAGATGAGGCGCGAGGCGCTCGAAGGATGGGATCTGTTTTGACTTTGTCCCTGTGATGGTTTCAGTAACAGTCGGCCGTCAACCTGCCGCTCTGGCGCTGAGCCCAGACCACAGATGGCTATCAGCGAGAGAGAAGAGGACGCTCACCTTCGGCACATTAGCTGCCATTCGCGGCAGATTACCGTCCAGAGCTCTAATTGATTTAGAAAGCACTGAGGGCTCAGTTCCCCATGAAGGCTGCATAATTGCAGCAGCAAAAAAAGAATTTTTGGATTCCTTTGCTTTTATCAAATATGTTTGACAGGCACGTTGTGTTATTGTTTCCTGCCACTAGACAGGCTGAAATGAACAGAGGTTTGAAAACTACCAAGATTTAACTACAAGAAGGAGGAACGCCAAACTCAGAACATGCAGTCTCTGTCGTATCATATTCCTGTATCAATCGTTTCACACTAAAGCGAGTAATTACACATGACAGAAAATGGCTAGAATGGAAAAAGTTAAAGTTGAGGTTGCAGTAAGCAGCCACATAGCCTCATGCAGAGGAAAAGTCAATGACATGATTGATGGAGTCCAGGAATAGTGTGCTTTTAAGGACCAAAAAGCGGGAAAGGAGCTCAGGCTCCAGTAAAACAATCCCAATTAGTCGAATGCTGAAGAAAAGTGAAAGTAGGAGTTTTGGTTTCTCTGCAGAAGCTTCAATTCAGCAGAGATTGTGCTAGAACCCACAGCAGGAACACAGCAGGATTTAGAGAGTTTTAGATAAAAATTGAAGATTCAATATCAAAAAAAGAACAATCCTTGTTCCTGAAAAGGCAGAGCCTCTAAATTTTGAAATATGGTATTGCACTGATAACATTACATTTTTAAAGGTCTTTTTATTGAACAAATACTGCAAACACAACAATATCAATAAACAATTTCCCCCTTCCACTTCCAATTTCTTCCCATAGAATCTTTTCTAAAATGTATCTAATACCCAGATTGGTATCATCATCTGTTACGACTGGCTCACAGTCATAACAAAATGGGAGACCATGCAGTGGTTAAAGTGCATAAAAATAAATATTTATTAACAAAAACAACAATGGATTGTGGATGTCGGTATCAGTGGTGTAATGCAAATGCTTGGATGTGTTGTATGAGTGCATATGGAAGTGTTGAAGTGCAACAACAAAGACAAACGCAAATGTACAAAACACCACGAGCGGCAGAATGGACGGCGAAGGCGACCCAGAAGGTGGAGACAGCCCGGCTTAAATGCTCTGTGCTCCAAATCAACTGGACCAGCAACACCTGCAAAGGGGAGGAGGACAAAGATATAGAAAGGAACCTGCAACCCAGCCCACAAGGCCGTAACATCATCATATTTAACTTGCTGCATTTTTGGATTACTATTATGTTTCTTGCGTGGTAAAGTATCTACCATTCATCCCAGTTTAACTATTTTTTGGGATTATTATAATTTTTTCCAAATATTAATATTAATCCAGTCTACTATTTTTTCCAGTTTAGGATTTTTATCAGACTGCGGGACTCGCTACCTCCTTGGACCTCAGCATGTTTCCCGAATTGCAACAGGATGAAAGGTATGAATGAATCCCTCTCTCTGCCCTAATTTAAGTTTACAACATCAAAGATTTCCCAAACCTCAGCTTTAGGGATAGATAGTTAAATAGTTTAATAATAGTTAAGCATTAACCCATGTAATAAGCTCAAATGATAGTAAATTTCTTACTTACAGGGGGATTTACAGACAGCAAGGTAAGTGGTTACAATATCTTATCGGCAGCAACGTAATTTAAAAAGTCTAATAGACTGTTGCTGGTCCTGACGACCAGCAACAGTCGTCAGGACCAGTTTCAACTGGGGGTTAGTTTCAACACCGACTGTGTTAGAAAATCTAGATGTGCAGGTTTTCTAATGGTGAAGTTAGGTGTTGTTCTGCTCACTTCACCAGAGCACAAGCAGATTCATTTCAGATTTGAAACGGTTCTTCAGGCAGGGGGGGAATAACTTTTAACCAAAAATAGCTCCTGGGACAAAAAAGTGGTAAATACTTTAGATCTCAACGTACTTCTGTGCACAATATGTGTTCTGCCCTTTGTGTGAAGGAGGTCGTAGCGATCAGTCACATGAAAATAAATATTACCGATCTATCAGTTAAGTAACATTTTCAGCAACAACGTCAATAAAATGTTAAAAACACTTTTCAGCTGTAACAAAAGGTACATTTTTACAGATTTAAAGCTAGATTGTTTGGAAAGTGCAAAAAATATTTAGTCCAAATCAGCTTGCGCTGATCCGACCTGATTCAGGCCATAAACATTTTATTACACGGTGGGCAGGAGAGCACATGACAAACTTCCAGGTCTGCTGCGTCTCATTCACGAGTTTCCAAACAAAAACACGTTCAGTGAATGAAAAGCAGACTTTCTTCTCCCTGTTCTGCAGGGAGCAGGCATGAGCGTTTATACCTAAGAGGGAGAATGCTGTTCTGTTTGCATTGCGGCGTCTTTATGTAATCAGCCTCGCCTGACACAAGGTTAGTTTTTTTGTGGAGCTACATTAATATTTACATAGCAAGTATTTCCCTGCTGAAAACCCTTTTTCATGAAATAAATTCTCTCATTTTACAAGAAACAAAGCTGAAGCTCTACCGTAACAAATGTTGTGTTCTAGGGATTTTTATGTGCCTGGGCCTAATGGGTCATGAACCGAGATTTAATTTCCATTATCCACTCATTATCTTGTCAAGTGACTGTGCAGCTGGAGCACAAACACGAAGCCGGACAGCACATGAGATCATGATTATAGTCATCTTAAAAATAATGAGCTGTGTATTACATCGAGTTACAGATAAAATCTTTGTGTTTGTTATCCTGGTTTCTAAGTTTGAAGGCAGAACGCACGCTCTCGTACGCTGATTTGACAAAGCAACAACGTGTTTTTCACCCCCGTCACGTCTAACAGTAGCAACAGCCTCTCAGGCTTGTTTGGTTACACGACAGAGCAAACTTACAGCTCGCTGACCTGACTGGCAGCGGACACGAGAGAGAGGGAGCATGGGAAACCAGTGGCTCCGTCAGGTTGTGGTTTACATGGATGTAAATAAAAGTCACTTGAGAGAATTTGAAAGAGCGAAGACTGGATAACAAAACTAAAATGAATAGGATGACATCTCTCTGCCTGTGTTGACACCGGATTCCTCTGTTTTTTATTAGAGATGTACGTTTTTTAGATGCGTTTTATCCGCTCTTGAAGTTACGCTTGACACCTGTTTTGACTTCCACTTGGCTTCTTTTTCTTTTTTGTTTTATGATTTCCACATTCACCACACTCTCGTCTTTCATGGCCACACACAAAAGCTGAACTGAAAATGAAAGAAAAATACAATTAATGTCAAATGAAGAGCTATGGAAAAGTTTTAAAAAGTCTGATTCCAGCAATTTAAGTTAAATACATGAAATTTCACTTTTAATTGAACACAGAATCTTCAAAAACATGAAGGAAGTTGTGATGTTGGAATATAAATTAATTAACAATATGACATGCAGGGCAAAACTGTCTGGGCACAAATCGGATTAGACGAGACCAAACTGTGACACTGCTGTCATTGTGGCATTGTCCCGTCCCGGAAAATGTTTGAATAATCTTTTCCGCGCTGTGTGGGAATCCTGACTTAGAAAAAACAATAAATATATAACAGAAAGTCTTACTTCTTGAAAGAAAGGCTTGAAAAAATAGGAATGCCTTTAAAATTTGAGTTGTTCTCTCTATCCACCTTTAAATTCATACTAATTTCTAGGCAAAAAGATTATTTTCTAATCTGATTTGTCATGTTTAAGTTTTACTTTAAGAAACTAGAGATGCAGCCAACCAGCCGTCCCACCCACTTCTAAACAGGGCAGAAGAATGCAACGAGAAACTCTTGAAGACACAAACACTGAGGTCCTTGTCACATGTTCATCAATCACATCCGTGCAGCCATACACACCCTGAGGCCTTTCAGCGCACACACACGCATGTCTCAACCAAGATTTAGAGCTCGGACGCTTCTCACTGCTCCATGAATCGCCCTCAGCAGTCTGCAGTCTGAAACGCCATGAATAGGTCACTAAACTGAAAGAATGACGATTTTTCTAAACCAGATATCAATGAATATACTTAATGTGTGGCCATTTTTGAAATGACACCTTTTATGTCCGGCTGCCGCGCTACGTCTCTTTGACACGCTCTCCACAGAGCTGCAGGCATTTTGTCATGAAACCCTGAAATGAAGCTCAATAGAATCTTGATTTTATTTATACAAGTTGCATCCAGAGTAAGCTTTTAACATGCTTAAAGGACTTTTTTTTTTTTTTGTACTAAAAAAAAAAAAAAAAAAAAAAAAAAAAAAAAAAAAAAATGCCAAAACCAAAAAACAAAAAAAAGCCAAGGAAAACAAAAAAAAATGGATGGGGAAACAAAAAAAAACAAAAAAAAAATTAAAAAAAAGTTTCTGCTTAAATTTTTCAACAGCTCAGCTATTCAATATCAGCAAATAAAGCTTGATCTTTTAAAAGTGTTACAATATATCTTGTAATGTAATGTTTTCTGCACCGCTCTGTGTGCAGTGTAACCCCAAGCTGCAGTCTATCCACATCCTGACGAATTGGTTGCACACTAAAGTTTACCAAGAAGTCAGATTCTCTTTCATACTTTCTAAAGGGAAGAAAAAACAAAACCACAATCAGCCATGACTCACAACATAGTGGGAGTCTTAAGGTCATGTTCATATTTTTATCCCATTATTTTCTTACTCTCCGACTTACCGAGCTTTATAGCTGCAGCAGATAATCAAAATGCACGCCTCCTTCTCACACCCTAAAATATCTGTTTAATCATATCACTGATTTGTCTGCATCCACAGTGCGCAGTTGGTAGAAGGAGGAATAAAAAAGTCTGAATGTTTGTCAATTCCTTGACTGCCGGCTCTAAGTAAGAACTCTCGATTCAGTGTGGAAACATCAAATAGTTACTTTGTCACCATGTCTTTGTAAAGGTTAATTCATAAACCACAAGAGCAGAGAAATGTGTTTTCGCTCAGGGCTCCAAACGCTAAATGACTTCATTCTGTTCTTGCCACCCTGGTTTTGGACAGCTTGTTCTTGACACATATTCTGGGCAGAATATTTTTCTTACTTGATGTCTGAAAAATATGAGGAGACACTGGCAACAATGGGAGACACTTATGAGAACTTCCTGGGACTGCACCTCTGCACATTGGCTCTTGTGAAGCATGAGAGGTTGTGGCCAGCAACAACTTTGTTCTTGTTGCCTCAAGTAAAAGAAGTAATTTGTCTTCTCTTGTGGAGTGTTGGCCTTAAAGCAACACCGTCTACATGTGGTATTTGTTTTATGTTTCTTCTTACCATTAATAACACCACAACACTCTACAGTCCTTATAAGGGTGGATTATGTTGCTCTGGGAGATTTGTTCATTAAGACAGAAGCAAAAATGTGACATTTGATCATCTGATGGGACATATAAGGTTTTTTTAAAGTGCAGTAAAGGAAGCTAGGCATGTTCCCTGTCAGCTACGTTTCCATCTAAATATATATCTAAAGAAACTGTTAGACTCGTGTTTTAATAGAAATGTGCTTGTTTAAGCGTTTTTGCATGTTAGGACTTTTATTCTTAAATGTTGTGGAGGTTGAGACGATTGAACAAAGATGTCAGTGAAAACGTAGGAAAAAGTGGAGAATTGCACATAACCGCTTGCACGATGTGCACGACTGACACAGTGATTTGAAGGTCTGAGAATTTCAATTCTGGTCTGAGAAATGCACCAAAGCGTATCACCAATACCAAAACAATTAGCGATATGGTGTGTAATCTGACCGATGGATACGGATCTGGACGTCATCATTTACTGAACCGTTCAGCACCGTGAGAGACTCCAACTGTGGCATCCGCTGGCTTCAGGTGATGTTTTCATTGCCGTGTGCAGAGGCAAAGAGACGGATGGCGGCAGCTGTGGCAACCAAGCTGCACATTCCCACAATGCCTCAGGGGAAAACAAGGTGATCTTGTCACAGTCATGTGTCAGACACTTTCCCTAACAACACACAGAGATCCTCCTGGGATCCGGAGCCAAATGCCGGCAGCATCCACCCAGCGTGCCTTTATGAAACAAGCTAAAAAAAAAAAATTTGAAAAAACGGTTAACGACTCCTCAGAATGCAGGAGCGATAGTGGAGACTAGGAATGTAAATAGAGAGGAGAAGATCAGAGGAGCAGACCACACAACACAGAGGAAGAGGAGGAGGAGGAGGGAGTCACACTGCTCTCCAGTTTCTCCTGATGATGTGATGGTGCATGTGGTTTTAGCAGACCACCTGTTGTAAAGGTCATTGCTCGGTTCCCAGAGCTCCACGCTCCGTCCTCAAAAGTATCTCTGCTGACTCACAAGCCGTACAACAGAAACGCAAAGAAGGAGTGAGTCTGCTGTTGCCAGACTCACTCCTGGCAACAGCATTGTCAATACAGGAGGTTTAAATTGAAGTAGTAAATATAAACTCTGTCCCACCTGCTCGTAAAAGCTGCCACTAAATAAAGCGTTAAAGGCCCGGCTTCACAGCATTTCCTCTACTGGTGCACTGATCAGGCCATTATTTTCCTTTGAGGTCTGACAATCCAAGTTTGTCTTGACTCTTGTGCCTCCTTCAGGAAATATTTTTGAAAGCCATACAAAGAAAGAAAGCATCTTTTTCACTTTTTCGATATGTGATACAAAACATCATTTATAATATATCACTGAGTCTCTATTTAACTGAAGGGTTAAGCTGATTTTGCATCAAACAAGAGCAAATTAAAGGATGCACAAAGAATCAGAGTCACTTAATGTCCATTGTCAGTAAACAGGTTCACAGATTAGTGAAACTACAATGTAAAAACATTAAATATTATCAAGTATTTTTGGTCTAGTTTCCAGGGCAAATGTGTTATTACACTTGAAATAAAACAAAACTAACTTACAAGTAACATTCCTTAGTATTGATGAAAAAGTACTGGTTCTGTTGGCAGATTGCTTCCCTTATGACGTGGGAAAAAGTTTTTGCTGTAAGTGAAATAATCTACCAATGGAACAAATACTTTTTCATCAATTTTAAGACATTATGTGCTTAAAACAAGCTCCTGCTGGTAAGTTAGTTTTGCCTTATTTCAAGTGTAATAAAATATTTCAACTAGAAACTAGACCAAAATTACAAAAATCCAAAAAAAGAAAAAAAAAAAAGATCTTGCAAAAGGGAATTTTACCCTCAGAGTGTGACAATTGTTGCAACAATTGAACATGCATTTAGTGGAAAAGCCTTAGTCTTACAACCATATCAAAGGATATTTCAACTCATCAAATAGCTTTTAAAACTAGACCAAATGTTAATCTAAAAGTGTCAGAAGGGCTACACTGCTTTATCATCTCAGTGTCCCAACCATTCCCCATGTGCTCCGTAGTTACTTTTCAGCAAGATATAGGAGCTTGTTTTAAGTACATCATTTATTAAAATTTATAGTCTCTATAGTCTATAAGATGGGTAAGGAGAATCCTCACAGTTGATCAAATATTGGATTTTTGGGCGTGAAATCATAACGCCTCGGTTGTAGCGGCTTTCTGACAGTCCTTTGTGATTGGATCAGCACATATTGTTCCACATCAAGAACAATAACAAATGCTACTTTCTATGTGCTTTTTATTTTTAACAAGATAATTGTAGCTATCAGATGTGTCCCGTCTGTTTCATCAAATATTGTGGAAAGTTGGCACACATGACTCCTCAGACCCAGATATGAAGATCCCGACACACTCAGCTGCCAAAAGTGGCACAGCGTTTTGCGAGCTGAGCCCAATTCCTCCTTGATAAGAAGGCCTTTGGTCTCCTGTCAGCAGTTCATACAGTCCAGAGGAAGTTCATTCTGTCCTCTGGTCTTTGATAGTCAATCTGCAGCACTACTTGGTGCCCCTTACTCAGAGTTTCCACTCTCAGATATTTTGATACACCCTCCTCAGACAGATTAAAAATTTGTTTAATTTATGACTTCATGTGGGATGCGGTCATATTCCCATGTTTTACTCTACGCCTCCCAAATAATATATAAAAAAAAAAATATGGGGAATTACATTCCGCCACACAAACCTACCCCTACTTCCCTTTCTGTGTGTGTGTGTGTCAGAATGGATCTCAGTGGGCCATTTCCTCATGCCTGCTCCCATGATGGTACAAACTCCCCCTCCATCCTCTTTCCCACGTTCCAGTCCACCAAATGGTCTCCATGTCAGCCACTCTGTGAGCAGGCAGCAATAAAACAACACACGCTGTATGGGAAAGGCCAGCAGGGACAATATTTTTCTGCGACTCAGATTGTGACGATACAGAAATTCAGACGGGGAGCGAGAGGAGTCTCATGACATGGCTTCTAAACTATGAGATGTGCGCTGCTTGCTGCTGGCATATTAGGGCTAAACATAGATTACACACAAGCGCAGATGCGAGCAGCCACACACTGAGAGCTCTCTGGCCATTCACGCACAGGATGAGGTCCTCGGCAGGCGCTCTTTGCCTTTTTTGGTAGAAGGTGCAACAATGACTCACAACTGTTTTTTCCTCGTTTATAATAAGTAATTGTTCTGCTGCCATTCGTTCCTTTCTCTGCAGGTGTTTATGAACTTATCCAAATGGCTAAGTTCATAAACTTATCCAAATGGCAAACTAAGACTATCAGCATTGTGGGCAGTAATGGTGCAAGTTGCTCATGTCACCTACATTGTTAAGTTTCCAGCTGGTGTGTGACAAGAAAGTAAACCAGAAGTATGTGTGTACTTCCACCCATCATTCATCTGCATGATTATTTAAACACTGTGTGTTGATAAATAATTACTGACAACCTTCAATCTAAGCCACAGAAAGCTAAATATTAGGCACAGCATTCGGCAAACGTTGCTTAAATTTAGTAAGAAAAAACAATAGTAGAGATTTATGTCATAAAATAAGAAATAAAAACATACAGATCTGGAAAAAATTAAGACCACTGCACTGAATCCCACTGAGAACCTCATGGTTATTCCACCAAATATTGATTTCTGAACTCTTCCTGACTTAAAACATTACTTTATTGTTTCTAAATGAATATAAACGTGTTTTCTTTGCATTATTTGTTGTCTGTAAGCACTTTTTTGTTATTTTGACCATTTCTCATTTTCTGCAGATAAATACTAAATTTTTGCTTTAGTATGTGGTCAGTAGTTCATAGAATTAAAGAACAATGTTCATTTTACTCAAACATTTACCTGCAAAAGAGTCAAATGAGAGCAGTAATAATTTTTGCAGAAGTCTCTTAATTTCTTCCAGAGCTGTATGATATGCCATGGACACACTTACATTGAGTCTTTAATGTTATTTTGTTTCCAAAAGAGACACACTGTCTGTAAAATCTGTCCTGTTTGATCCTTATCCAAAAGAAGCCAATTAGAAAATCTTGTAAATCCCACCTCTTTCCAATCAGTGAACGCGCCATGCTAACAACAGCCAGGTCACTCTGACAGCGCCAGTCTTTGATCCAGAGACTATTAATGAGGGAAGAGTTTCAGTGTGAGTGAAGACAGAGGAAACACAAAAGCTGGGAGAAACTAATTATGGAGGCTGTGGAAGATCAAGGGAGAGCTGGACTATTTGTAAGTAATATGAAGGCTAGGCAATCATCTTTTGAATTTGTTGTTTCTTCTGAATTTTGTTCAGGAACATTTTGTTTTTTTCAAAGAGTCTACCTTATCTAAAATATTCACGTGGTGATGACTGTTTTTATGACGCTGGCAGTGCTAACTGTGCTAATTATACTAACCACTGAACATTTAAAATGCCTACACAAACATTTACTCTAATCAACTTCTTAAAAACAAGACTGCTGAGTAAGTAATTTTGACAACACTGGTACATAATTTATCCGTTTTTGTTGCCTCAAAGTTGGCCTGAGGAATCTGTGGCACTGGCACAAAACTGAATCTTCAGCAGCCTCCATTAGAGCGAAAGGAACGTTTTGTCCATCACAGCATTGTTTTGAAGAGAGGCATGAATAATTAACAGTGTTTTGACCTGACTGGAGAAGAGTCGGGGATCCAGACGGGTTTCTAGTCTTGACTTTTGCAGCTCCCAAATGAGAGTGAGGATCAGTCGTTTGCTGTCTTTGGTATTTCTTTGTGTTGTGATGAGACAACAGAGATCTCACAGAAATGTACAAAACTTAAAAACTTATTTAATGCTGTGAAAAGGTGTTTGCACACTTACAAACTTCTTCTATTTTTGCTTTTTTTTTTTTGCCACACTTACTTTGATCATCATGAAGACTGATAAGGCAGTTTTCATACTAGAATTTATCGATTTCATTTATCCAGCCTGGATAAACGATCCAATGTACAGTCGTATTTATTAGATTAGATTATTATTGAAATGTTAATTCATTTCAGTATCTCAATTTATCAAAACAAACACATTATATAGACAGACTACACTTGTATCCTTTGAACTCTCTATTTTTGTTAATTGTGATCATTTTCTGCTAACAACTATTGAAAACACAAAATTTTAAATTTGACAATTACATCAGAATCACATTACTCCAGAAATGTGGACTTAATAAAGTGTTTAATACCTACTACTTTTAGTCTGACAAAAGAGCCTCACAGGAATGCATCTTTTACTTTATTCCATGACTATCATTGCCCGCTGCCGAATCCAGAAATTGTTGAAACACAAATTATCAGACAACACAAAGTGGCCTAAAAGATCCCAGAAAGCACCAGATTATGCCCACATCTAAAATGATTCAAACACAGTTGAGGAACTCACTGACATGTCTGAGAAGCTCTGAACCAAAGTGAAAGCCTTAATTAAAGTTGAAGAAAACACAGAACAGTGGTACAACAAATTACTCCAAAAGTGCAAAGAGCATCTCTCATTTGCCAAAAATAGGTAATCTCAATAATCAACAAGACTCTTGGGAAAATATTCTGTGAACTGACCAGATAGTTGTGAGACTTTTTGGATGGTCTTCATCCCATAACATCTGGTGCAAAACTGATACCGTTTCAGAAAATGTCAAACATTATATCTACTGTTAAACATGGTAGTGGCAGTGTGGTGGTCTGGGCCTGCTCTGCTGCTTCAGAAATGCACAATAAGTTAATTGATGGAGCCACAAAGTAGAAAAAGTGCATTAGTTTGTCACCTTGCGCTCGTCAGCAAGGAAAAATGGACCAAAATGACTCGCATCCAGTTTTTACAAATGTTGATGTTCGCTTTGGCAGTCAAGAATGGGACAAACAAGTTTGGGGAGCAATTAGTTTTTCCCTTTATCAAAGAAAACCATCACTTTTGTTTATAATAGCTTATCCTGTCAGATATTAACATTTGTTTGATCGTCTGAAACTTTTTTTTGCCTTCAAAAGGCTAAAAAAATTATTAAATGCGTATGAGGGTAGATAACTTCTCACAGCATTCTGTGATATCTGCAGAGAGATTTCAATGTTTTTAGTGCAAAACCTAATTTAGTAAATCACATCACACAAACATTGGCAGCAGCTTCTGTGCTCAGGAACGCAGTTCTGATACTGATCAACCCATTAATTGTCTGCTACCGTTCAACACAGTTTTCTCGTCTCTCGAGCAGCTAAAAGAGCCGCTGCTTTTCATTTAGTCATTAATGAAATACAACTTGGAGGAAGTAGGGCTGCACATTCTCAGTAGATTAGAGAGGTGATGACAACCGATAAGCCGATCATAATAAAAAGGCTGTTGGAGTATGAAGACTCAGAGTTAAGCAGCACGATGTTCTTTGTAAGATAAACATCATACCAACATCTTGTTTCAGATTAATAAACATGTTTGATAGACATGCATCCTTCATTTCTATATCCATGTTTCATAAATATAACTTGTGATTTGTTAGAAATTGTCGTTCCACAAGCTGCTGCTTTAAGATCATTTTTTGAAGCAAAAACGATCAAACAAAATCATACTCAGATTTCCGTCAAACCAGCTCTTCTCTTTCTAATTTCAGTTCTTTGTGTTCATGATTTATGTGCTGCGACGTTGCTGGTGAAAAATGTGTTTTTCAGCAGCTAGAAAGGAGAAAGTAGGAGAGTGTTTCTGTCTAATCAGTGGAAACTACTTACATTACTTTGAACACCCGTCTTTCTGCTGCGTCTGATGATGTTACGCACTCTTAGCATCTGCTCTGATGTGCCTCAGTTAATAAAACACCCAGAGACAGCTGTGATACTCACATCTTTTGATAAAACTAACCCAGAGACTTTCAGACTCATATCTAAGTAACAGCAGCCCACCCAGACTGATCTTCCTGCATCACCTCCTCTCCTCTCAAACCCTCTTATATGCTCCCATCATGCTGAGATTATTAATGACTCAACATCCCAGCGGCTGTAATTATTAGCCATAACTACCCTGGTAAACAAGCAAACTGCTGACGTCTGATCTCGATCACATTAGAGAACAAGAAGGACCAGCTGAACGCGGCGATGCCCTTCAACCCAGCTGGGAGGGGGATTTTACACAATGGCAACACTTCAAACAGCAACTGAGAGAGTCTGTGAGATGCTGACCCCAAAGGAGGAGAAGCACATGAACAGAAAGATCAGAAACCTTCCCAGCAGCCAGAGACGGAGGACAAATTACTGCCTTAAATGTGGATTCACAGTCTTAGTGATCACTGCAAAACACTGAAAGAGTAGTCCTCTCTGCTTTTCAATCAGACTCTACTTGTATTCTTACTGTAGCTTGAAAGCAGATAAACTATTCCAGTAAACAGATCTGGCACTTCAGCGTTGCAGGATGACTCCAAACTAAACTCATACAAATTTAAAAAGCCAACTCTCCCTTCAGCTGCAGAAGGCCAACCATCGAGAAGCAGTTTTGTTTTCAAAAACTCTGCTTTTATGAATAAAATTTCAATGGTGCAGATCTTGTAACAAAGTAAAAATACAGGTGTTTCACCTGCTAACATTTTTGATGTTTTATCAAACAAAAATGAGGAAAATTACCTCAAGAAGTTAGATTGTGCTGTGCTTTGGTCATGTGGTGAAAAAATATTTCCTCAGTTTCTGCTGAAATGCTTCTGGTCAAACCACTTTGACCTGATTGTCCAAACAAACCTGGTCCGATGTAAAATAGTAGTTGTCCATTGAGCCCTACAGCTGCTTGGCCCACATTGACAGGAGTAGATTTGTAAAAACTGAGTGAGAGACACAATGATTTGGCCATTTTGGGTTTGTGAGCATGAACGACATGTTTAAGGTTTTAGCATCTCACTCTGATTTAAGTTCAGACTTTGACAAGAAAGCTCATTTTTGGACCTGCTAGCATGCTTTAGATTATTGTCTCCCGATTGTCTCCTCAGTCTACAGACTGTTTCTTCAAAAGTTTTCCTAGATTTTCCCAAACAGACACTCAGGAAGGACTTTGAAGCTGCAAGGTTTAATAGGGAAGTGGATATTTAAGGCATGAAGCAGAAAAGCAATAAAAAAAAGCCACCATATAAAGCAACAGCAACACTGAAGACACGTTACTGTTACAGCAACAAAATAGTTGAATTTAAAAGTCACGGGGTTGGGTTAGGAATAAATTATTTTATATTCTTACAAATTAAGATAAGAGTTTAGTTTTGCAACGACACCGAAGTTAATAAATCTTCACACACATTTTCAACACACACATGTTCGATATATCACGCGTCTCATATCCTGTCTGACAGTTTAAACAGGGTTGATTTCAACATTCTTGTACAACCCTTCCGACGCCCCGGCTGTTAATTATCACTTATAGCCACATTGCCCCATAAAGCCATCATTCTGACATTGGAGTCGCTGTGACTGACGAGGAGGAGCAGATGGCTCGTCTGAAAGCCATTAAACCACCTTTGACCCAAAGTGGAAAAAAGACTTCTGGAGCCCTTCCAAAGCATAACGAGAAAAAAATGACTGGTGCATACTTGTCTAATATTTAAATACGCACAGGCAATCATGAAACCCAGTACAGAAATTTCCTCTTGGTCTCTGTATCTTTGTGAACCGATGAGACGAGATGCACTTAATGTGACGAGAAGACAAATGAGGGTGTGTAACTGGAGGCGGTGGGTGAGGATGAGCTCTGCCACAAAACCCAACTCAAGAGTGAGTCAAAAAGTCCCAATCTGTTAATGTTTCTACATCTTTGTATGGTTTGTGAAGCTGCTTTCTTTCCCTAAGCTAACATAGGAACTCCACTGATAGTTAATAGATATCCAACAATCACCTTTCTTCCTCCTTTTTCCTGGAAAAGGGTTGATTAGAAGCTAGACAGAGCAACAGAGGTGATGATGGGAATTAGTGAACGTTCTTCAAGGTGTATGTTGGTATTCCAGGAAAAATACGCAGAATGAATTATTTCAAGTAAAAAAGACGGTCGAAGGAAGCACAGACATAAAACGTAATTTAAAAGTGAAATGTTGTGGATATAAGAGAAAGCAAGACTTTCAGCAGATAACAGGAAGGCTAAATAGATTACAGCAAAGGGAATGTTATAAAATGTTAGAGTTAAGGTAAGGATCTACATTATTCAGAGCACATACACCGGGATTGTAGTTGTGGAGATGTTACTTAGTAAAATATTTGTATGTTTTGTATTGTATAAGATCTTAATTAAAGCTTTGCATATGAGATCATAAGCACCTCGATGGACCGACGTTACGAATTAGCTCATGTGTTCAGCATCTATCAGCCACTCAAAGTTTTACCAAATTTGGCCACAAAACCCTGATAGGTGGATCTTTAATTTTTACTAAAGATTTATCTTATGAGCTTTTTTGCTTTGGCACATTCATGAACTCAACAAATGGTTTTAAACTCCAACCCATGCAGAATATTTAAAGAAGTAGCTTTATGTTCCACTTTGCAACCTTTATGTTTTTCTTGATCAAACCGAGTCAAAATTACTTGGAGTGATTAAAATAAGAAATTATTTCTCTGATCTTTGCTTCAAAGTTGGCGGCCTGATCCTCCTTCCCACCTCTTACATAACTACAGTCTCTTTACTGACCTCCTCAGCTGTTGTGTTATCATTTATTTCGGGGATCATCCAACAGATTACGGCTACTTTGGTTTGTTTTTTCAGGCATGAAACAAGCAAGCAATCCCACAGAGGACAATTACATTCATTACATTACGCTCGCTACACCCCAGCAGACTGTTATTATTATGAACAATTAGCGAAACAAAGTGACAGGGAACAGACGTGACACAAATCACAGCTTCATCAAACCAGCTTGGGTCCTGCAGTAGGAACGCATTATAAAAGAGCGACAAAACCAGGCCCCGAATCAGCTCTGATTTCCAACAAGACTGTTTCACAGTGTAGAAAATATTTTCAGAGAAAGGAAACCTGAACATGGCAGCTGTAACCCAGTCTTTCATCCTGTGGCGCCACTGAGCTCCCCACCTTCCTCCCAAGCTGCAGAAAAGGATTATAGTCAAATAATAAAGTTATTTTTTTAAAGAAATGATGATGCAGGTGGCACATGGGGGCTCATTCCATGCAATTTTCATCACCTACCATGAAATGATACTTCAACGTTCTCATCTGGAGGGACATTTTTCTTTCAAACACAGACAAAAATATCAGTTTAAAACTAAATTACAGAGTACACCAGTGAAGGCCTCTAACTAAGATTATAAAAGTAAAAGCAAATAGGAGACTGATTAGGACATTGTGGAGTTCAGTGTTTTGTCAGCTGGTTCGAACCTTCAGGTTATGATTGAAAGATTGTCCTTCCCATTAAAACTCTGCCATTCCTTCACTGTCACAATCCTGTGTACGATGTATAGTCACAGTCACCGTGAATATTTGGAATAATTACTGTATGATTTCCTTACACAAATTACTGCACATTTCACTGTGTTTATGTTGGCCTAAATTGCATGGTTTCCTTCTTAAAGGCACAATTTTCCAAATTAGCGACTAGCTGGTCCAGTGAAACACCAAATTATGCAAGATTCTCCTCTTCGTTCTTGTTGCGGAACACCCTGTCACTGTTGTTCTGTACCTAAACACAAAACCGACATAATGGAAACATCAGACTGTCGACAAGTCAGAATTATATTGATGTCACGTAGAACCTGAATGAAATCCAGATAGTTCTTACTCAGATTTTGAATGGAATAAAAAAAAAAGCGTACAAATGTTGCTAGCACCTCGTTACTGTATCTGTACAGTCAGCAGAGCGATTCCCCTTAATTTAAAGATGCTATCAATTTTTATAGCAGCTAATTAAATTTTATTGCCAACAACCGGCTCTGAAAGCTTAGTCAAAGATATTTTTCTCTCTGCCAGATTTATTGGTTCTTTCAGCTCAGACAGACAAATGTTTACTTTGAAAGACAAACTGAAGACGGAGTCAGTAATAATCACAATGAGCAGCAACAAAGAATCTGCTCAAATTCAGCCACCACTGGACAACAAATGGAAACATGTAGCTAACTAGAGGCAGAGTGAGGCGGACATATGTTCGCTTTGTGTGTTTTGTTTGTGTTTGAGCGTGGGGAGGGGAAGCAGCAGGTGTGCCCAGCTGTGTGTCCGATGACACGACGTCAACACCTCTGGGAGTCACAGGAAAGTTTGGCTCCTCGGATCCTCTGCTAGCTGAGGTGAGCTAAAACCTGATCCATAAAAATAGTCTCTCTGAGACGAAACGTCTCATTGCATTGCAAACGAGGCCGTTTTGTTTCTTTGACATCACTGGCGTCGTGAGGAAAGACTTTCCAGAAGCAGAAAAACATTGAAGAAATGAGCGATGACAAAGAAGTGCTTATTAATAAAACGTAATTTTATTTTATTTGTTATTGTCCTTCCAGAAAAACTCAGTCAGGACCTTGGGGATCCAAATAGCTCCCTGCCTCAGGCACCTGTCTATGTGCAATGTGTTTATTTGATTTTTGTTATTTTGACAGGTTGTACCAAAATGTGAATTTCCCCTCTAGGGATTAATAAACTATTTCCCCAGAGGCGAATGTTACTCTACTTAAACCCTTTTGAGATTTGTTCATTTCATTTAATTCATTTGTTCAGTTTGATGTGATGGTTAAATGCAAAAATATATATATAATAATTTGTTTCAGTGGCAATCAAGAGGGACAGCTCCTCTCTGTGCAGCTCACATGCAGCCATGAGAGGAGAGGACAGGTGGCAGTTTCCAACTTTCCTCCAAACCATTAACCTTTGTAAATTATAAAATTATCATTGTGAAAAAATACTAACACTGAAAAACTAAACAGTGACGAGGACTCGACGTAATCCCTGGTTCCCTGTGAGTTTTAAAAGACAAGGCTGCGGTTAACTCTCTGATAAGGGAGAATGAACTAAACTAATACTTTACTTCCTGTTTCCTTCCTTTTGTCATTTTTCACTGTAAACACGAATTAAGCCACTCACTGCTGCAACAAAAGCTGTTGATGTGAGGATGTGTCTGCAGGCTGATTCTTTTACTGGAGCAACAATGTACAAACAATCATCGGCTGCTACTTAGCGCTCGCACAAAATGGCCTCTACGACAGCAGCGCGGAGCCCTGAGAGCTTTCTCAAGCAGTAACAAGCCTCTCGATCCCCTGCACTGCTGTATTGACCCAGGTAATGGAGATAATGGATGTTATTCGCATCGAGAGAAAGATCAAACAAAATTGTTTCAACAATTCCTGGTCCCAAGTGCTCAGCCATTATTCTGGTTTAGCAGGGAAATGATGCGCTGCACCCAAACAGCTGCACAGATATCACTTTAAAGCAAAGCATTTGCGAATCTCTCTGTCTCTGCCTGGCGTTGGGAGGAACACTGCAGAATTAAAACCATGATCTCACTGTAACGCTTCGGAGCCAACATTTGATGCAAACTTAGCCGAGAAGCAACAGCTGAGCCCACATGACCATGTGGCGCCCCGGATAACCTGGAATCTTGAGACCTTTTCCACATACAAACGCTCATGGCAGGTCAAACGAGACAATAGCGTCAAGCAACATTGTCTGTAAGTTCAGCTTTAAGTGTCTGAATTATTTATGGGACATCCTGAAACACACTGGGAGTTGCAGAGAAGTCTGGAAATCACTCACATCAAAAGCTCTAAAGAAAAAAGTAAGAAGAGTCGATTCATTCCCAGTTTTGATAACAGTTTAAATCACATAACATTTATCTGGTTTTCAGTAAAAGTAAGACAGCTGTGCTTTTAGTTAGAGGTCCGTTTGAAGATGCAAATGTGCAAAACATTTTTTTCTTTTTTTATTATTTTTGCCGTTAAGCAGCCAGACTTTAGTATTTTCTCTGAACATGGGTCATTTTAGCTTCAATTTCCAGGTATTTTCTATTCATCATCTGATCATTTGCAGTTGTTTGTTGATTAAGATCAAACTAATAAATCACACAGGGTTTAAAAGACACCTGTGTTGTGCTCAAGCAATGAATCTAAGCAAACCCCTTAAAGAAACACATTTGAAGTGTTTCCTTGATGCGTAAATTGAGTAATTTGTTAATTTTCTTTAGATTTAAATCAACTATCTGAATCCTAGAACATTTTTTCTCTGTTGTGTGATGAACTCATTTAAAAACATGAAATCAGTTTGTCATAATTGGATCTGGCTGATCAGATCTCAAAGTAAACAGATCTAAATTAAGAAGGAGAAGCTTGATCGGTACATCTTGAAATCTTGAAACAGTATTTTAGAGATCTAGCAAGAAAATAATCAAGTGCTAAATAAGACTGACGTTTCAATGCAGGTGCAGTCGCAACAAGGGCGTATTTAAGGTCCTGTAGAAGAAGGTCAAAGGAAACGGTCTTTTAGATAAAAAGCTAACATTTTCCAAACAAGAACACTTTCCCCTGTTTCCAGATGACTCTCATTCTTCGTCCACTGTTTCCTTTCCAGGAGTCACAGGAGATCTGGATAATGTTTCACTAATCCCAACAAACGTAAACTCACAAAAACAGCTTTGGACAACTCCAGATTGATAACATAATGTAATGGCCTACATCAAACAAACGGCGGAGGGTGGCTCCTTTTTCGCTGCGTTTGCACGGGGACACAAACACAACATGAAATGCTCCAGACTTTTACTTCAGAAGCGGGACACACTTTCCCCACACACCAGGGTTTGATTTTATGGTAGTTTTTAAATGTGTTGATTGAAAAAGACTTGAGGAATATATGGATTAGATTTACGTGGCGTTCCCAAAGTTATGTGTCACATCGTAGTTTCTATAAACACAACTCAAACAAACTATGCTCACAAATCCTCCAAAGAGGCAAGAAATGGCCCAATGTGACTGCAGAAGTGTGCCAGAAGAGAAGTCTGAATTTAGGGACTTTCATTTCACAGGAATTCGGATCTGCTGATCCCGGGCCAGATTACTGAGCCTCAATTTTTCTATGCTGCGGTCGTGACGCAACAAGGGCATTTATTGTGTCTGATCAGCTCTCTTCCTCTGAGCTTATAAAACTGAGGCACAGCGCCACTTTTTTTTTTTTTTTTTCAGCTCAAAGCGGTGACCTTTAAACAGTTCGGGTCTAATGTGGATGCTCTTTGGCCCGGCTTCATGAGCTGATGTCACAGGAAGTTAACTCACTACTTATCAGCGATCGGAGCTGAGGTCTAGCAGCTTGGGCCCTGATGAAAGGTTGCATTTTTTGGCAGGGACACACTCGTTTTAACACTGCAGCGTCAGGAGAAGAGTGTGTGTGTTTTTATCCCACCAAGTCTCTGCTTAAATCCTTTTGAGATTTATTAGTCTGGATTTCCCTTTTTAAAAGATAGTAAATCACTGCACTTTTTTTTTTCTTTTCTTTTTTTTTTTTTTTTTTTACAATTTTACACAATACAACTGAAAACTTGAATGCATTTTTAGGATTTGCTGTAATAAACCAACATAAATTAGCACATTGTTCTAAAGTTGAAGGAAAATAAGACATAGCTTATTTTCTACTTATTTTCTGGCAAATATTTCTACTAACCTTGTCACTTTGATACCTTCCAATAAATGTGTTCATTGCCTGATGAAACAGAATCCATTTTTTATTCTCAGCATAGATCCATCTTAAAGCCTCAGAGGTTTCTTATGTAAGTGAGCAAACAGCATCATAAAGACCAACAAACGCAGAACAAGAACTTCAAACGTCCTTCGAATCGCTGCAGAAATAGAGAGGCTCAGCTGGAAGAGTTGCCAGTAAGCCTGCAGTAACTTTGGAGGAGCTGCAGAGTTCCTCAGCTCTGGTGCTTATCTCTAGCAGGCGTTTGGCAAGAGGCAGAGAACAACCTGAAACAGGTAAGGCCTGTTTACCACAGGACAAGCAACTATGCACGCAAACCTCAGGGCAAATAGAGCGAACAATTAACCAAACTTAATTTGTTTTGGGGAGGAGCCAGAGTGCCTGTGGAGAACTCACACATACACTGAGAAAACCTGCAAACTCCATCCAGAAAGACTCCTGGAGGCCTGGACCTTCTCGCTGCAAAGCAACAGCGCTACCAGTTTTGTCGCTGTGCACTGTGGTGGTTTTAACTGGGACTGATTCAGGGCATCTTAGGTTTTATTTGTGAAACTTTTTTTAAGATTTGCCCAAAAATATGTCCTTCATCCTCAGAATTATGCACTACTTTGTGCTGGTCTGCCACATATAATCTGGATAAAATACATTGCAACTGGAGGTTGAACTTCAGCTTGCTCGACACTTCATTCGTTGTTTAAGGAAACGCCGGGCAAAACATTTAGTGAAATATTTTTCTCTTTCTTTACATAAAATGCAGCAAAAGAAGGAATAACATTCAAAATGTGCTTAGAGCTTCACACTCTTTATCTGCAGCTGCATGAGATCACAAAACTGATTAGGACGACAGAGTGAATGGCTGCGCGGATTCATGTATTTGTGATGAATGACTTCAGGATGCCAGAAAGTCACCAAAGGACAAGACCAGGAAGCGGGCCTGCTAACGGGAGCGAGAACACGAAGAGATCACAGACAATAGCCTGAACTCAAAAAAAGGTTCAGCACAATACATCAAGGAGGAGGAGGAGGAGGAGGAAGATTTGTGACAAACAGGGATAAGGAAAAGGTAACGGCGTGAGGAGAGTCAAAGGGGAAGTCATGAAGACAGGAAGGCCTGCGCTGTTTGAAGAAAGAACCAACAGTAAATCTTGTGCTTAAGAATGCATAAAATTATAAACATCTCAGGACTTTCTATTAAAAGAAAAGGCGCTGCACTCCTACACATGAGAGCAGATTTCACAGCGTGTCAAACCCCCCTACCCCCCCCCTCTCTCCGAGCCTGAACAGCACCACATAAAGTTCAGACGTGCGTTTCAGAGTGAAAGGAACATAGTGGAGCTATTCTGTGCTGCCCGGGAAGCCCGGAGCCACTTGATCACTGCTGGGACAGTGACAGAGAGCAGACAGAGATCTCCCTCATTCTGCACCTCTATGGGCGCTGCTGCTGCTGCTGCTGGCTAAAAATACACGCAGTCCAGCAGAACTTCAGATAGCATGCAACAGATAGTATGGAAACTTGATCATTATTGCAGAGCAGCTTCCCAAGTTCATATGCAACAAGTGAACAAGTCGGACTCTTGTTCATGTCGTCCATTGGACAACTTAGTCCTCTGTTGATATAAGCAGCAGAATTGTATCAACATTACTTCTGTGCAAAGGGAATGCATTGAAGTTAACAGGAAAAATTTGCCAAAGTTGTTCACTTCAATCTGTTTTCTGCCTGGAATAAAAGAGCGTAAAGGATTCCTGAGATTGTGGATAAAATAATTAAAGTTAAATAAGAACAGAAGCAGAACAGAAAAGTTGTTTTTGCTGATAAACAGCTTCCTTCAGTGGCTAAGATAATAGTAACAGAGTTAGTCTTAACTTCATTACAAGTCATGCTCAAATGTGACAAATGCTCTTTGAGTTAGGCGTTCTTGCTTTCATTCACTTTGCGGCGTGGCTGTGTAGAAATCCAGCAAGGCAGTCCTTGACTGACATTCCTCCTAAAGCAGCCCAGTCCTTCCTGAAACCCAGCAGCAGCGACTCACTCACCTCCCCAGGTGTGGAGGAGGCACAGCAGGCCCAGCAGCAGCGGAGAGGCAGCGTCCCGCACGGCCATGGTGGTCAGTGGGAGGCAGAGGTGTGTGCTGAGGTGTGTTTAGAGGAAGTCTGCGCCTCACTTGGTGAACTGCTTCGATACACACAGCAGATAGAGAGAGGAGCAGCGTGAGGAGGCAGATGATGCAGAGAGAGGGAGGGAGACAGGAACATAGTCCCTCCACTGCAAAAAGAAAGGGATGAAGGCAGTCAGACACTCTGACAGGCTCATCTGCTGCTACACCGCCTCTGATGTTCTCTTATAACTCTCCTGCAGCTGTGCTATGTCTACTTTCTAGAGATAATTAAACCGACTCATGCTTTTATCCCAATGCTTACTGAGCAAGCAAGTTAGATATCTTTTGCAGCGGATAAAAAGAAGGAGGAACAACTGGGGGAGAGAGAGGGCAATTCAAGCAGAGAGGAGGGCGGGTGCCTGAGAGGAAACACAAATGATGCGAGCAAGTTGCTGCCTGATTTGCCACACCTTTGTTGTTTCTGAAACTCAAACGTTTCCTTAATGAAAGTGCAAAATCTTTCTTTACCAACAGGAAACCTCAGTCCTGCTGAGAGGGGAGAAGCCTCTGGAGGTCTTAATGTGTGGGAGTGGTGGTCAATCATGAAAACACTCAGGACGAGATCTTTGATTCTGAATTGCATGTAATCATTGACTGGCTGAGCTTGGTTTTATTGCGTTTCCTGCTGGTGAGGAAGCACTTGGTGAAGGTGTGCCTATCAGTTTGCACAATAGAAAGATTAAAATAAGATCCTATGTAAATTTAGCTTCGAAAAGAAAATAAATCTTGGATAAAAACAGCATGTGAAGTCTTCAAACTGGGGCAGTGGTTCACCTTCCAGGAGGAAAACAACCATAAACATGCAACCAAACCTGGAAGACAATAGTTTCAATCAAAACGCATTACGGCCAAGTCAAAGTCCAGATCTAATGTTGATGTAACCAAGTCAGGTTTGTCGGCCACCTGACAAACCTGTCCTTTTATTACTGTCTATGTAAATATCTGGTTTCAACAGTCGATGACCCACTTTTCAGTTTATTGGTTGTGGCCATCAAATTTCTACATGACGTGTTATTTAGTTTCAGAGTTCATCAAAACCTGCAGGCCAACATGTTTCTCATAGTTTCTGGAAGAGAAAAGTTCCCAGAGCATCATAGGTTCAACGCTGTACTGAGCAGTGGTGCTTTTTGACATTTTCCTCTTTTTTTATCATGTGAAACACATCTGGGATATTTATTGTCTGGAAACAAATTTTATTTTATATCTTTTAATGAGTTACAACAACATTTAATTTCCCTTTCAAAAATATTTAATAAAATATTTTTGAATTTGAATTTTACTCCACAAGTTTTCATTATCACACAACCAGTAAGCACATGGACATCGGCTGCTCTACGAACTGTACCGTATTTAGGCGGTAAAGTTCTGGCAAACACAGCTGCTGGTATTTTACCATAAATTAGAGATGTCGTGTTTTTGTTGTTTTTTTTACAGTGTAGAATATTAAATCAAGAAATTATAACTTCGAGTTCATATCCAGTAGCAAAATCAAATTTAAGAAGGACATTTTACTTTTGTCACAAACTTTCCGACCGATTAATGCAGACATATTTTGTCTTCTAAAATGAAATTGTAACTAAAACACACATTTTTGTTTGAAAACCCAAAATAATTATCTTTTTAGATAAAGATAATAGTACGTTTAGATCTTTGAAAACTAGAAACGTCAGAAAACAGTGTAAGAATGTGTCATGTTACCACTGAAAAGTAGCAATTAAACACATTTAAGATAGCTTAATCACTGTCCGATCAACACTTGTTTTTGGTGGACATAATCACCAACTGAAGACACCAGAGGAACGACCTGGGTTGTTGAAATGAAATGAAAGTCCCATCAAGCTCTCCTACAGCATGATGGGACCTGAAGTGAACTGCTCTGTCTGGAAACAGATAAAAGACTGATCAAGGTGTTTTATATCTCTGTGACCTTCACTGCTGAAAGAAACGTTGCCGAGTCTGTGATCTGTAAAGCCAGCCAAGATGGCCGCCCCTTACTGCAGCTCAGACCCAAGAGCAACTTGTTTTGCAAGTTTTAGGAAACAGCCTCTTTGTTCTGCCATCCAATCTGTAAATGAAGATTGGGTCTTTAAAAATGCAGTTCGGGTGTGGCTGAAGGACACTTAGAGTAAATAATCAGATATAAGGGGGATTTCTTTTCCACTCAGAATTCCACATGAGCAAATTTCAAGAATGTCCCCTGTTCAACTTTTTTAAATATGACATCCTGGACAGGACTTTTGGGAATACCCAAGGACCGCTGGGTTTGGGAATGAGGCGGAGGAAACAAGCACTGTTCACTCCCCCACAAAGTTCCCAAGGACTGCAGAGCTGTGAACCATTTGCAGTGGCATTCATAAACCTACGTACTCACAACATTAATATCTAGTTTGTGTTAATAATTAAATAAACAAATTCAGGGTGTGATTTATGAACACTGTTCATGTTTAGGTTTAACTCTGGGAACGTTTACGCATAACTGAATTATTAAACACTATTCACATTTTTTAACCAATGCGTTTCACTGTTCAAAACAAGCTAAAAGCACAAAACCTGAAAAAGGAGACATTGAGCCTGGTTGGATTCAGATGGTTCAGGGTAACTGAATGCCTTTTTTGTGCTGAAGTAAAAGATTTTTATTTGGTCTTATAGGAACAAATTTTTCCACCATGTTCAATAACACACAGGTCTTTAAAGAGGGAGGAACCAAGAACAGATGTGAAGAACCTCGAGTTACAAGCCGCACTGACAAATCTAACCTTTGTGGTTCATGGTGAGCCTCTGGCTCTATATGCTTGACCATATTAAGGATTTGCAGCGTAATCCATCGTAGACATAAACAGAGTTATTAAACCATCAAATAAAGGCAAGATTAAATTCTTAAAAGTCAAGTTCTATCTTGCAAAAGGTAAATAATCAAGCGGAACATGAAACATTAACCTAATCACACGCCCCTGAATATTTAAGCATTTTCATTTTCTATTAGAGAATACCAATAGCTTTGTTACTGCTGTATTAAAATCAGTCTATATGGTACAATTACACTCTGAGTCTGGTGAAGATACAGATAGTTTTATACTCACAGTTTTGTGAGTATAAAACTAAGATTTTGCATGTTATACTTGTTGGAAAATTAAATAAGAGCAGTCCCACAGCCAATCCCTGTGGAGCTGAGATCCTTTTACTGCATTAAGGTACCAAGAAGAATTATTTGTGCTTTCATAAACAGAGTGCCGTTCATTTGAAGGAATATTATCAAACCAGCAGACATTAACAGAAGCCTCAACTTTTTGCCTTAGCATAAGTATGAACAACTGAGTCAAAAGCCTTTTTGTAACCAGACTGAAAACTTGAAAAGAATTAATTAGAATAACAAAAACAAAATCTAGATCATTGTTTGTAATGGTGATTTGTTACTACTGTTACAGGGCTTGCGTCAAAAATAAAATGTGTAAATTAACACTTGTCTCTGCTCCTGACCCTTCTGAAACGTCAACTCCTGTTTTCAGTGTCCCGACAGCTCCTCAGAGAATGATGATAAATCTTCTTGTTTATCTCACCGGAGTTCACAGTGCTGCGCTCACAGGCTAAGGAAAGACTAAAGGAAGGAAAGGAAGGAAAAGAAGTCATTCTTTCCAAGCCACTCAGCCCAGACCCAAGAGCAACTTGTTTTGGGGGTCCTCCGCCTGCCGAAGATGAGAGACGGCTATTGTACGAGTCGCTCCAGTAGACGTGGGGGCTTTGAGAGGGCACCAGTTGATTGAGGGAGGAGTGGGAGAGAAATCTGAATTTCTGCTAAACTCCGTCACAACAGCGGGGAGTGGGACAAAGAGACACTGTGATAACCGCAGCGGCAGAGAATTTCGCATTGCCTCTCCATGGTGATTACATGTTGTAATGGCTTTAATCACAATAAATTAACCCACTGATATGTTTCTCCCATGTGTCATTCTGAGTATAGTTTGGCATTAAACAGAACATACAATGACAACATACAAGATTAAATACTTTAGTTTGGAAAAAGACAAGATAAATGTGAAGTGATCAGCATGTTGGAGATTCAAGACTAATCAAACACTTTCCATAGATTAAGTTTTGTTTCTTCTAATAGTTCAGATGTAAATAAATAAAATAAGAGCAACTCCAGAACCGACCCCTGTGGGACACCTTTGTCTAAGTTAAAGCTGCAGTACGTAACTTTTTGAAAACATTTTTTGTTTTTTACGTATGTGTTAAAACTGTCACTATGTCGTGACAGTATGGTGTGAGACAGATCATCTCTGAAAAAATCAAGCTCCTCTGTCTTCTCCCAGGCTGGTTACCATGGCCACCAATGACAGCTGATTAACAGTTTTCCAGTAAGTTGTTTCTCCACCATTAGCACACTGAACTGGGAATACACGGTGATGATTGACAGCACTAAGACCTTCCTCCTGGCTGTGATTGGTTGTTTTTGGTCAAGAGCGGTGTATTTCTTCAGATGCCAATAACACCCCAGGAAGGAGGTGAAGGAGATCAAGCCTTTCACACATTAATTAATTTTTTCATAAAAGTTACATACTGCAGCTTTATGAATGTAACAGAAATATAACATTACAAACAGCACAATAAAAACGTAATTATTTTTTATAACCTCTAAAGCATCTGAAATGTACCTAATAATCATGTTTCAGTTCAGAACAACTGAAAACTGTTTACATTGAAAATAAACAACATTGTCATTAGTTCTAATCAGAGGCCACGTTGGCTTTTGTCTCAAAAAAAAACTTATAAAGACGACAGAGGTTTGTGAGTGACAGCAAGACACTTCAAACAAATGTTTTTAATAAAATAATTTGCTGCTGCTTTACAGATGCCGCGTTATGCGTCATGGAGCAGGAAGCTGCTGCTGATGCCTGCAAGCTGTTGAACATCCTGCAGATGCATAAACAAAGCCTTCAGAGGGCAGGAATGTCACACTGTGGGAACCCCGACATTCTTAGTCCTCCCCTCGGTATCTCTCTGAAGTTAAGGAAGCCATCACTGCTTCCTTAACTTCACCTCTTACTCTCTGTCTTCTTTCGGTCACTGCTTCTGAGTGCGCAGTAGAGATGGAGAAATTTGAGAGGAATTCAGGGTCGCCCTCTGGGTCTGGACCAGTCTGCACTCCACTGATTTTCACTGAGTGGAGTTTGTGTTTTTTTTTTTTTTTTTTTTTTCCCAAAGTCAGCCAAAACCCGCTCGCACTGACTCTGACCAATTTCTAGATGTAAGTTTATGTGAAACTGGTGTACTGATCGGCAGCCAAAAACATCATCACGTCCCAAAATAAACTGCAACATCTGGGAACAGAAGACCAGCCTAATGCGATAGCAGAAGGCACAGATTTTTTAAACTATGGAGGAAGCAGCCTGTGCAAGAACTGCTTCATACAACTATGTAACCAGCAAACAAGCTTGCTCTGATTAAATGTATATATTAGTTTGACCACAGTCTGCAGAAATTATTACACATTATCATGCAGTGCAACTACTGGTACCACTAGAACGTTATAAAGGTTTATCCCTATGTTCATTGTATTTTATTTGGATTTTATGTGACAGACCATCAGATGAGAACAAAACTTGCATTTTTGGCATACATCTCCCTGAGGATAATTTCCCAAGGGTGAAACAAAGTGGTGGCAGCATCATGATGTGGTAATTTTTTTCCTTAGCAGGGACAGAGAAGTGCTGCAGTGTTGATGAAGAGACAGGTGGAGTTAAATGCAGGAAAAACTTTCAAATTCAGCAAAAGAACTTGAGACTTGTGTGATCGTCCAAAGAGCATTTCTACATTTTGCTCTTTCAGGAGGGGTGAATTCAAACACGCGCCACACTTTTCAGATTGTAAATAAACTTTAAAACCATGCGTGATGCAATGATTATTATTTTTCTTGGGGATGACACAAACACACACCTGCACCTGTATCATGTTTTTTTTTACTTCATTCATATACATATATCACTTAATACTTAATGAAATATGTTGAAGTTTGTAACATGGTCAAATGTGAACAACATCAGTGCTTATATGTCCATATATTTGATGTTATCTTTAGCCACATTGATTACTGCAGTCGTCTCTTCGCAGGTCTGCATAAAAAGTCAATTCTCCAGCTGCAGCTGATCCAGAACGCTGCTGCTCACATTCTCTCTAAAACTATGAAGATGGAGCACATAACACCACTGGCTCCCTGTATCTCAGAGAATAGACTTTAAAATATTTCTGTTAGTCTATAAATTACTGAACGGATTAACTCCAAAATACACTGAAGACTTGTTTTTATTGTATCGACCTCCCAGACCACTCAGGTCTTCTGGATCAAGTCTAATGTGATGTCTGTTGCTTGTTTGCTGTCGTCAACATAATTGGTTACATTTCTAACATGTAAAGCACTTTGAACTGTTGTTGCTGAGACGGACTGCACAAATAAACGTTACTTGACTTGCTGCCAGCTGGACTGTCACTATAACTGACACAGTGCGGCTTTGTGTCACTTGCAAGAAGCTGAGAAGCAGACAAAGAGGAGGATGCTCTCCTCAGTGAGTGGAAGTGTCTCAGAGGATATCAAAGTCCAAATACAATAAATTGCTCATCCAAATATCCTTGGCTTTGTCCAACCGCCTCCTTTTCATCCTTGGCTGGTTTTTACGCAATGGTTTTTAAAGTTTTCGACAGAAAATGAAAGCCTGTAAATGGTCGAGGTGCAGATTCAAAACAAGGAAAATTTTGCTTTTTTTCTTCGATTGATCGAACTCTCTTTTAATGTTAGTCTTCATCAAGAATTGAAAGTTTAACACCATAAATTCAGTTTAAGACAACATACCTTTGAACTCATCATCGCTTTAGAGAGGAAGGGTTTGGTTGAGCAGAAAACAAACAGAGGAAGCTGACTACTGGCCTGCTGGCTGACCATAACGGCAGATACCATAAAAGGAGCAGATCTTAGCGAGAGACAAAAAAAAAACGTATCCTCACCTTTTATAGCTTCATGCACTCCTCCTATGCATCCCCATTGACACTATTAGGAATTTAAAACAATTGCTGTTTGTCATCTATGCAAAGGTCCAGAACGGAATTTCCCATGATGGTATCGGTTTCCCGCTGTAAGAAAGAGAAGCTCAATGTTGCGGCTTGGACAAGGAAGGAAGTACAGTTCAAATTGTTCTGGATTGTAAAGCTTTTTCTGTTGCATTGTCACAAGAGTTACTGAGGAAATGGGACAATATCTTTATGTTCTTCTTAGTCATAGAATCAGTGTGAACTCAGCTCATTATCTCACAAAGCTCCACAAATTCATTCCTCTAGCGTTCCTCAGTAAGTTTGATTAATAAAAATGTCAGTGGTAGAAATATGTTGTTAGATGAAATTAGTTGTCACTTACCTAAGAAGGGAATAGGACATTGATGGCAGTTTTATAATTAAATATGTAATAAAGTTGCATTGTCTATGGTTATTGTTTTCCACAATGGTTTTTCTAAAGGGTTTTATGTAAAGGTAAGCTTTACATAACGTTACTTTATGTAAACTTTACACAATGAGTCACAATTCCCTTTACATAGTGTAAAGTTTACAATGACAAAATGTAAACTTTGTCAATGTAAACTTAATCAATTTGTAACAGTTTGAGTCACAAATTGTTATATCGTCCTTCAGGCTCATTCCTTTCAGATGCAGATTGTGAAGAATTTAGTTTTTCTAATCAGCTTGAAATGGCTTTAACTAACAGATAAATGTAAATTTATTATATAAAAAGTTGCTTTGTCCAATCAAAATCTGTTGCTCCTTCAGTAACAGATTCAATTGCAAAATGTATAGCAAATGTTCTCGGTTTCCGTACCTGAACACCATTACACCTGGATTAAACAGGTGTGGAAACAGTGACAAGTAGCGTTTTACTCCCTCTTGTGCTGACAAAATGCAAAACACCAACAGCTTAAAATGGCTCTAATACTATTGTGTTTCTCTTAACTTCTGTTTCATGTTAGTTCTACCGTCCAGTCGCTGTTGGTTTTATTTCATCATTACAACTACTAAAGTGAAAGCAATTCACCAGAATAATCTGAAGAAAAGGTTAAGGAATTGTTGTTGTTTTTTTCTTATTATTCTTTGTTGTTTTCAAGAAAATCCAGTTTCAAACGCAGTAAAATACGGAAGAATCGATTCTTTTTACTGAGCTGAGCCAAACAGTCTAGATCCCGGAAGAGAGTCGAAATTCCCATGCCCAGAAGCGAGGTCAGCTGACATGACCAAAACAAGTATGGCGGTGTTGATAACGACGATAAACGCCTTAAATATTGCTGTGAGGTTTATTTTCTAATTGTACCTGGTTTTATTCGACCTGTTTCCAGGTTCTACATATTCTGGGACCTCACCGTTCAACCGAGAAAGCCTTTCTGGATCGCATTAGGACCGCAAAGCTAAAACGAAACCAGGAAAACAAACGGAAGTGTCAACGGTTTGAAACCAAACATCCGCTTCTGTAAATGCGTGTGTTTGTAATGGTATCGCGTCCTTTCAGCCAGCAGGAGACTTTGATAACACGCAATAAAAGACGGATTTTTGATTCGTGAAGTGAAATGGTGTTCTGTAGTACCGGGGCAAACGACGCTAACACAGAAGTAAAGGTCCGTACAGGATGTAACGTTGACGTTACTGAAATTCAGCCGGAATGCACATGGAGACCCCCTCTGACCACGGAGAGGTAACCGGTTAAATTCACCATGGGGCTGGTGAACTTTGTGATATCCACTGTGGGGAGATGCCTGGATGTTGCCGGGTTACTGTTGGACCTGAACTTTCTGATCGTACACACCGTGGTGAAGACTCTCCTGGCGATCTTCGCCTTCATCACCGACCTGCCCACCCTGATCACTAACCTGCTGCTGCAGATGGGGAACCTCCTCCTGTTCTCCGCCATGAACATGGCAGAAACCACATCAAGCCTGGCCCAGGGGGCAGCCACCCTGCTGGGCAGCGCACTATTGGCCCTGGAGGGGCTCCTGGAGAGTCTGAAGATGGTGGGCTACCTGTCCATGCACGTCCTGCTGCGGGGGAAGGAGCACCTGTGCAGGGGTTTGGTGTCAGTCTTGGAGGGCTGTGGCATCGCTGTCAGCCTGGTGGTTTACTTCACAAACACAATGGTGAACTTTGCCCTCATCGCCACCCAGAACATCTACTTGGCAGCTGTGGGCGTGTGGCAGACGGTGTCCAGTCCCCTGCAGAAGGCGCTGGAGCTCATCCTGACCTTCTTCACCTTCCTGTACAGCAGCCTGGCCGGGACGTCGGCATTTCTGTGGTCTCCCTGTAAACTGCTTCTGGATTTTATTGGCTCCCTTGTCCACATGTTCATCTCCATCTTCATCCTGAACATCTACGGCCTCCTGCTCACCATCATCATTGCTCTGATGACCACCGCCTACCTGAACCCCAGACTGAGCCGACAAGCAGCTGTGCACATTTTGGTGTACGTGAACTCCTTCCGTGCTCTGCGGAGACTGTATGGGACTCTGTGGCTGCGCCTCACGGTCCTGTGGCGCACCCCACGTTCTCTACACCGCAACATGCAGCACCTACAGAGGAGGTTTCGACATCTCTACCTGCGGGAGAGGATGTTTTGGCAGCAGCTGTCTGTTCTGCGCCTGGTGCTGCGGACATTGCTCCAAATCGACAATGCCAACAGAGGGAGAGGAGACGGCAACACCGTGGAGGAGCGGCGGGACCCACCAGATGGACGAGCGGGAGACGGAGCCCACCAGGAACTGCAGGATTTGCCTTCATCGAGTTCAGATGGATCACTAAGGACATCGCCATCTTCATCTTTAGGCAAAGACGGCAAACTTCTGCCTGCCGAAAGTCTGCTCTCCCTGCTAAAAGAGCAGGAGGAGAGAAAAAAGTGTGTTATTTGTCAGGACTGCACCAAGACAGTGGTGCTGCTGCCGTGCAGACACCTCTGCTTGTGTAGGGACTGCACCAACATCCTTCTGAGGCAGCCCATTTATCAGCAGAACTGTCCTCTGTGCCGTCACATGATCCTCAACACCATGGACGTTTATCTCTGAGGGGGAGAAAAGGGAACCCATGCAGCAATGAGCCCCAACCGCCTTAAAGTGTTTACCACCATACAGAGCAGTTTAAATTTTTCTTTTTCCTTGAAGCCCAACAATAACACCACTATTTCAGATTTTGTGGTTTTCTTCAGTCGGTGAAGTTATAAATAAGCTTTATTTTTAAAGATGCCCCACATATTTTGAACAAAACTTAATAAAACACATGTTCATTGTAAGTTTTGCTTCAGTTGAGGTTTGTGGAAGGTGTTCAGATTTTCCCCAAAATATTTCATAAACTATATACTACAAAAACTATATATGTTGTCTTTATACTTCCCTTTACAAAGGATTGTTTATGGAGTTCTCACACTAATTCAATCGTTTTTTCAGGCTCTTCTTCCAAAACTACAGCTGTTTTGCTTCACCATCAAGGAGAGGCTTTTTTTTTTTTTTTTTTTTTTTTACTTTACTGTGGGATAAGTGCTTTCAGTCTGATGAACGTTGTTCATTTTACTTCAGCTAAAGTGCTATAAATAGGATATTTTACATATGATCTACTACATCCACAAGCAGTCAAACGTCTGTAAAAGGTTTGACTGAGATGCAGCTCCATCTGCTGATTGAAAGAAGCTTGCTCACTAAATCACAGAAGTATTGCACCAAGCAAAATAAAATTAAGCTGCCTAGAGTTTTTGTATGTGCATTAAAACAGCTTGGCATTGTGGGAAATAAGGGATATACGCTGACTGGCTATTATATCTGTGGAAATCTCATGCAATCGATATTCCCAACACATCATTGGATATTTGTTTTCCTAATTTTTTTTGTTACCAAGACCTCTTTTTGGTAAAACTTTTCACTCTGGCATCGCTGTGTCTCAGGTGTTTGTAGGGATTGTATTCAGTTGACGACAAAAACTGTTTACAACTGTCTTAAAATGTCAGGCCATCGATGTGCCAAGCTGTGAGAAACTAGAGGAACACTGTGCTTTACTGCGTACGGCCTGCAACTGCAGCCTTCGACATTTTCATTTGTGTTGCATTTTTCTACCGTCTGTTTATCCTCAGACTTTATTCCCTGTTTTTCGATCTACTGTTGGGGCTTTTCCCCCCCATCTTCCTTTAAGGTGTATTATTACAGTCACCAAATAATCTATAAATGGTTTCTGCTTTCTCCTAATAATGTGAGAAAGCAGATTTGTGATAAGGCTTTACTCTTTAACATGGTTTTGGTGCTCTAAAATGGTGAATAATCCTGAAATGTTCGTATTGATCTGTTTAAAGTTTACAGGAGGTTATTTTTGACTCCAGATGTTGCAGTGTTATTGATTGTGGGTGTGGTGGGATCAGTTTGCTTTTTTCAAAGCTTTTTTTCCTCTTAGTCTTGCTTTGCAAAGAGAAAATGTGACTTCACAGTAATAGCTGCGTAACGCATCAGCCTGATTTCTCCCTTCTTCTTCTTTTTAAAAGGTCTGAAAGTTTGTAGTTAATGAAAATGTTGTCATCCTAAGCTGCTCCTCTCAGGTATTTCCTAAACACCAATGGCATTCCTTGTCAAAGTGAGCTGAAAACGGCTCATTCGACTGTTATCTGTTGCTTCAGCCGAAGTATTGAGCTGTATGAACCGTGTGAGATGATGTGATTGGAAAATGTGAATGTAATGTGGGATTTTTTATAACATGACGGCTGCTGTGTAACCGGCAACTTCACAATAAAATGAGTCAGTGAATGAGCTGCATTGGATCTTTTTTTATGAGCCTAATAGAAATGCTTACAGCTCTACACTCGGACAGAAATGTAAAGGATTTCAACAAATGATTAACCTATTGCTGCTTTTAAACTATCGGTCCTTTTCAGCTGTAGAACATAAGTAAACTAGAAAATTCCTGAAGAAGTTTAACCGGGGCCTGCCAAAGTGTGCCCGTCGGTTTGGACCCAGCGTTCTGATGCTAAAAAGTAGCATCACTGCTAAGCTGAGTGAAATTGTAATCAATAGCCTGTAGAGAGTCACAAGAATGTTGACTAACATGGACTTGAACCATTCAGTATGTTAAAAT
>CAEGAE010099464.1:0-90336 GCA_903067095.1 Girardinus metallicus
CACACCTAGGGACAATTTGGAGAGGCCAATTAACCTGACAGTCATGTTTTTGGACTGTGGGAGGAAGCCGGAGTACCTGGAGAGAACCCACGCATGCACAGGGAGAACATGCAAACTCCATGCAGAAAGACCCTCGGCTGGGAATCGAACGCAGAACCTTCTTGCTGCAAAGCAACAGCTCTACCAACTGCGCCACTGTGCAGCCCGAGGAGCCATTTAATTTGACCCAAATAATTATATAATAGTCTGTCAGAAACCCTGGAGAACTACTGATCAAGGCCACTTTTAAAGAGGAACTCTGGTTGTTTTGGTAGCCTAACATAAAAGACCCTAGAAGTGTATTAAAACCTTTAAGAGGCAAAAGTGTGACACTTGCTACGTCTTCCACATATGACAGAAATAGCTCATATGACAAAAATTTACTTAGCGCCAGCCTATAAAACATAAAACCCCATCTTTCAGTCCTGCCCACCTATAAAGAGAGCGTCGTTACTATGCCTCGCACAGGTACCGTGCTTTATCTCCTACTCCTTCTCATTGGACGGCGTCCATATTCTGAGGACAGATTTAGAGTTTGCCGAGGGCTGCTATTATGAAAATAGGGTTGACCTTTGGAGGACCACAGATGGTTTAAAGCAGGCTTGTTCCTCAACAGTGCTGTTTGGACTGCCCACTCCTCTCAGTCCTATTAACATATGCCAGTCTCTCTAAATGTTCTCAGTCACTTTATTAAAAAATTTAAGTGCAACAGTATAATTTTTATGACGCCTATAAAGGCAGTGGTGCAGCTCATATTCATTCTTTCATGAACAGTGAACTTTCAGAGAGAACCTCACTGGGTTACATAATTAAAACCACTCCACACATATCTATCTATCCATCTATCTAGATGCCAGTATTTGTCGGTATGTGTATTTTTGTGTTAGTCTGCAGAATCGGGGGCACCAGTTGCAACATGTTTGTGACCCCATCATGCTATCTGTTCTAATGATGCACAGGCCTCCATCAAAGTAGGGACCCCCCGTTGCTCGTCGGGGGCTCCTGGGCACAGGCGCAGTTGCTCAGACTTGATTTTTTTTTCTTTTCCCCACCATCTAACTGCTCAAGGCAGCACGCGGTAATGAGAAGCAAAATTTGAAGAAAAATCAAAACAAAACAACATACCCCCACCTCCTCTCCATCTTAGACTGACATCCAAGCCTGTGTTCAATCAGCTAGTTCTTTTCTTTTCTTTCTTTTTTTTTTTTTCCCTCCCCGTCTGCATCAAAAACAAAGATTGTTTTAATAGAGCAGTTCTGACACACTGGGCAGCTTTGTTCAGTGCAGCAGTATTTGTCTTCCTCACATTCACACACACACAGGCAGGGAAGGATTAGCGTACGACGCGCGCTGGCGCGTATGGATTGATATGTTTCAGTTTACTGGGCCGACACGAGGCGCAGGGCGAACTCATCGATTTTTTGCCAATATGGGTTTGTGTTGATCCTCAGGCCACATTCATTTTCACCGCTCAGAGACAGGGACGGAAAGCAGAGGTGTGTCATGCTTGTTTTGTCAGTTTCTATGGCAACTGGGATCACTGGAATCAGGAGAGGTCATGCTGCTGGTGAGACGGGGAATGTGCCTCTGCAGAAATCAACGTCACGCAAAACTTGCTTTCTTTTGCTCTGTCTGGATCTCAGTTTGTCCATCACCTCTGTGTTAGACAGGCCCTGCTGCCACTTTCCAATGCATTATCACCAACTTTACCCACCTTTTCAATTCAGTTAAAATTTATTTGCATGGCACATTACAGCCACAGGGCAGTTCAAAGTGCTTTACATCCTAAAAACACCAGTCACCAATTGCGAAACGAGTAGCGAACATATTTTGTCAGCAGCGTTCTGGATCAGATGTAGCTGTCTGATTTTTTGTTTTGTTTTGTTTTTTTTAGGCAGACTTATGAAGAAATCAACGTGACTAAAGATGAGCATGAATGAGTTTCTCTAGATCTTGTTGATACATTAGTCTTTAATCCTAAAATTATTCTTCAGGTGATAAAAGGCTGACTTTGTAATTGTCTCTGTGTGTCTCTGCAGGCTCAAGTCTGGGCGTTTTTGTTTAAAATTTAAACACCTGACTGGATTCTCACGCGTGGGATTGTTCAGCAGCTTTATGACCAGCCTGCATCCTTCATTCTTTCATGCCTCCTGATAAATAAAGAGTTTGTTACTCTGATTGCAGATCTGTTGCCACTGTGTGTTAGAAAGTGAGTGTGTTTCCTGGCTCCTCATTCGGGTTGACTCGGGGCTGTTCCGGGAGAGGCGCGAGGTAGAGGAAAGGATAGCTGCCAACTGATTCTCCATAGGTGATAATTGGCTGCTGATGCAACATCAAAACCCTCATAATTCATGTCTGTCCGTGTAGCTGTGTGTGAGTGAGCATCAGAAAACATCCAAAGTTTTGTGATATAATCCACTGAGGTTACAGGAATATGTGGGGAAATGATTGGTTATTAAAAATAAGCCCCATGTCAGTCAAAAGCGCATCGGCTAGTTATGGCTCAGTTATTTGCTTCCTAAAGTCACCATTTCTTGATGAATAGTCAGTGGTGAAAGACGTGTTTGTTTCATGTACCAAAACTGCACGGAAGCAAGGTACTACGGTAAAAGCAGTCTTGATTTGTTAAGGTGAATCATGCAGTTAGGAGTCCATGCTGACATATTTTCCTGTTTGAAAAGCATGACACACGTAGGCAATTAGCTTCTCTGTCTAAATTAAAGGCGGGAGAAAAAAAACAACAAACTTAAGTATTTTACAATTTTATCTACCTTTCCACTCCAGTGATTTTCCCTAACACAGATTTTTGTATGATCTTGCTTTTGGATCAGACTGGAACCTACCTAGAATCACTTCTTCATTAACTCAAAATATTATTTTAAATATATTATGTGCAAGCATTGGAAGAAACTGGGGTTTGTGCCAAGTTACAGCAGTTGCCAGTTTAAAACGCAGAAATGACCTTTATGAGAGATTACATTCTCAGACACTAAAAGCAGAAGTTCAAACCTCAGTTAATTCATATGTCAATGAAGATGAACTGGTTTTACTCAAAATTTGTGTGTGCACACTGTTAAAACACTGCGGTCCTCAACATGAGTGTGTTTTCGGTATCAATCATTACTGTTGTGTAATTTAAAGTCGAAGAATATTGACTATAGAGAAGTTCAAACAACTTCAATTTTTTTTTTTCTAAGACTGTCGGTTGTTAAAGATTTGCAACTTTTCAAGCAACCACTAAACCTTAGTCCAGCGTTAGTCCAAACAGTGAGGATGACAAAATGCCAAAGTTACTTCAGTAACAGGTGAGACCAGCTTTTTTTCCCCATAACGTTCCTCATGTGACCCTATCTTCAGTGATCGTTGGCCTATAGGCGGCGTCCAATCTGGACAGGTCATGAACCCATGACAGGGCAAAGTGGAGACCAGCAACTTTACACACAGACACCGAAACATAAGCACAATTTAAAGAGACCAATAACCCTGACCTATACAGGGAGAGGAATCCAGAGTACCTGGAAATGTATTAGACTGATAGCTATTTCTCTAATAGCAGTCTTGATGTCAGGCAAATACTAGAGATAATATTGTTATGCAGTACACCATTTTCCTCTTTTGGACAAAATTTGGCTAACAAGTCCAGACCCAGATTACTTCAGGGTTGGTAATCTAAACACTCAGTGAGAATTTTAGATATTCTCAACATCCGTAAGAATTTCGTCATAGTTTGCGCCATTATTTTGTTTTTTTTTTCAGGAGGGAAACAATCAAATAGCAAACAATTTCAATGATTTAAAAAATAGAAAAGAATTAGTTGAATTAGATCTTGGTTTATTGTGGATTTTCATCTACATAGAGGCATAACTATAAATTCATACACAGCTGACGATAAAAAAAAAAAAAAGACAATAGCAAGTTTATCACCTGTGTCTTTTCTGGACCAAATAACCAACAGCTCTGTCCGGGTGTCTTTCCATCATTTTTTTTATTATTTCCTTTTATTTCCCAGTGATCCGGTGACTGCTAACAGTAGGACGCCGGGCTTCCTCTCCAGGCTTTGTTCTCGGCAACTCCCCTATGGTAGCTTTCATTTGACTCCCAGTGTGAGTCCCGTGTTAATTAGGTAAATGAATACGTGTGTACAAACGGGGCCACCCTGCTCTAATAGCGACAGCGGCACCGTCACAACAAAAAGGGCCCCACCAGCTCAGGGTAAGTTTGCGATTAAAGGGAAGGCCTGTATGGTGTAACAAACCGGCGTACAACATGCTTTGAAGCTTATTTATGGTGCTTTATCTAATCCCTGCCACCCGTTGCTGGAAAGGAGGTATGGATGTATTATTCATGATAATGTATGGTGGTGGCTCTCTTATGCAGACTCACAACAAAGGCAAACTTTCTTTTTATGCCTCCAAAAGGCCAATTAATTTATTTCTTTTTTGACTGATGTGAAGCGGATAATGGCAAAAAAAAAAAAAAAAAAAAAAAAGGGGGAGAGAGAGGATATGTTTCTGATGTGAGGTTTTAGTGAGGTATCTCTGTCTTTTGGGTTTCTAAACCCTCCAGCTCTGGCAAAACATCTGACTGAAGTAGCAGTTTTATTCTCCTCACCAGAGATCCTCCTTGGTTCGGAGAGTAAAGTTTGAACTCAGTCCAAATTGGGTTCCCAAAAGAAACAAAACTTGAAAATAATTAACGCTCCACCTGCAAAGATTTTTGCTGTTTCGTTAAAATTTTTATGTGCAGGTGTTAAAATTATGATCGTATTTGTTAAATAATCTATTCCACATTATGATCAAATTATGAATTCTTTAAAAAAAATCCTTTAAAAAAAAAGGAGTATGACTGCAAAGATTCTTCACTGGATTTAACTAGAATCTGCCTCATTCAATAATATGGAGTGGTAATGACTGGTGTTTTCAGTGGTGTTATTCAGTGTCTGGTTGCAAATCAGAAATGGGGGGTTTCCATTTGCGTGAATGTTTCCAAAACTGAGCGTAGCCACAAATAGCAAATTTTAATAAAAGGTTTCTAACTGATTGTTATGGGTTCAGGCACTGTATTGTACATAAGGTTATTTTTACAGTATACTGCTACAATAGATCCCCCCTGTATTTGTGGGTGTTGACCCGGAATTACAGCCATTCATGAATAGCTAAAGAGCATAAATAGCATAGATCTGAGTATTTTAATAGATCAAACACCAAATATAACCCAATATATATTTGGGTTATAGCTAAACTCTACATATTAGAGTTTTCACTCTAATATGTAGAGTGAAAACCATCTTAGCTCTACTGCAGAAGCTAATACAGACTTCCTTATTTCAGTTCTCGGGTGTTCACCCAAGCGGTACCAAGGAAAAAAAAAGCCAAACACCAGCCAATAACATGTCAAGCAGGATGGCACCTAAAAGTTTCAGCTTTATAAGCTGCATTTTTGTTCAGATAGTTTATATCAGAGCTCCAAAAACTGCAAAAAAGTCACTTTCCACAGAAAAACACACAAATAGGTAAATCCGCAACTACTCAACCACAAATAGGTGGCAATCCACCGTCTACCACTTAAAAGTACAATCAGTCTCAGAGTTCACAAATAATTAAACCACCTATTACAACCGATGGTCACCATCTGTTACCAATCTTACGAGCTTTTGTTTTTCTTTCTCACTGAACAATTAATTCTTTCACACTCAAATAATAGACCAAGAGTTAATCTCAGAAAAATCGACAAGAAGCTACTACATGAATCAAGATAAATGTTATTAACAATGCTTTTCTATAGTTTCATGTATTTACTGATAAGCATAGGAAACGAACCGGGCTATCTAAACAAAGCAACAGAAAATACGTCATCTAGTAATTCTGTTAATCAATTTACAGGGGTAGCATTATGAATGAATGAACGGCAACAAATTCAGATCAGAGAAGTGTAAGATCCATTTAGACATTTGCTCGACCCTGTATGGGAACGCCTGATAATCTGGCCAACTCCAAAAAGATGGGGACGAGACAGAAACAAGGAAATTGGTTTACAATAGAATTCATCCCAGTAATTTCTTGTCCTTCAATCTCACAGTGATCCGTATTAACAGCACAACCTGTGTCTCTCTAAACGTTTGGATATATTGGCACATTATCACAACATCATCTTAGTCAGCTTTCAATGCAGCAAAACAGCCTTTCACAGTTTATTTCTCTTGGCAGAGGTGTTTGTGGTGGCTATACAGGCTTGGTCTATTGTAGCCACAAGCTGAAGATCCGACCATCCATCCACTTACTTTCCTTACCACACTCAAATCGTCAATTATTTTTGTCACATTTCCAGTTACTTCTTAACTATTTATCTGGCACCAAACATGAGCAGGTTCAGGTGAGCAAAGGTTGTTCTTGAATTATAAAACAAGCACACCTCTGCCTTTTTCGACAGTCTGTTCTCTTGTCTTTCCTGTTTTGAAGAGTGGGGGAATTTGGGCTACGTACGGTCATAAACAGCTATAAAGTCTTTTATTTTTATTTTTTGTAAACAATCAAATTGAATACAATTTCTAACGCATACACAACTAGGAAACTTTCATCTTTGTCATGTTTTAATTTAGGCAACAGGATTTAATTTTTCAGACATTACCAAAAATGATATAGCTAGTAATTTGAACGTGAATTGAATAAAAAAAAAAAAAAAAGTGTCCTACAGAGAATAACAATATGGCATGAAATCTCTTTTTAACTCAGCTTAATGACAGGATAGAGTGGAAGTGCTACAGGATGGATAACTCAAAGTCGAACAATCACGTTTGCAAAATAAAAGCCTGTCATTAATTCAAAAGCAGTTAATAATGGATGAGGGAAGAAACCTCTGAAAGCTATTTACAGTTTGAGGAGGCAGACATATGAATAGATGACCCTTCCCTCTCTCGCAGTGACAGTCGAGGTTTACTTTACAAAACTGTTGGCAGCAGAAGATCTTCCTGTAGCAGACAGACAGAGCTGCTGTCACTCAGCAAGGAGCTGTCACCCTGCGAGTGTGTATGTGTGCGTGTCAATATGACAGGTCTGAATTAATGAGAGGTATGTGTCAAGGGGAGAGAGAGACATTGTGGAGTAAAGAGGGCAAAGATGGCGGCTGAGTGGTAGCGACTGCAGCTTGTGTGCGCGTGTGCGTGTGTATGTAGGGACGGCACTTAAAATGATAATTTCACCGTTTCCTGCATGCTGATTTCAGGTGAAGTCCTAATCAGATGAATCTTTAAAGTTACCGTCCCTGACAGTTTCATGTTAAAGCCAAACCTGAAAGTCTATGAAAGTCTATACCGCTGAGGGGAGCGTGGCAGGAACTGGTATGTAGTCTATATCTCAGATTTGCTGTTGAGGTAGTCACTGTCTCGCACTTTCTGTCGGGAGCAAAACTCGAGTCATACGTAGTGTCACATATACTTCAGCTTGGACTAAAGAGGAAACCGCCTTGAACAATGTGCCGAGGACCAAAGAGAGTCGAGTTGACAGCGACGCAAGAAGCAATGGGAGACTAAATTCAACTTCAGCATCTTAACAGGATCACAATGTCAAAGATTTTTTCTTGATGGAAGACGTGGCTACAGAAAATAGATATGTCCATATTCCAATATAAAACAGAACTCTACCATGTCCAAGTAACAGGGCAGACGGCCTGCTTGACTCTACTTCCGAGGAAGTCACCATCTGGTAGTGCTATGCAAGATAAAGTTGTACAACTTGATCAAATCGTACAATTGGACTTTGGATGATTTCTTTGGGTTTTAACCGATTGCAGCTCGAATGCTGCAGGAAGCATGACAAAGGAATTCTAATGGGTAACGTTGGGATGCCATACACAACTTTGATTTGATGACGATGAAGTCACTAGCTGCATTTCCAGTACAAATGTACGCAAAGACTTCTTTGATATTCTGCTGATGTTGGAAAAACTATTTCTCAATTGTGATGTTTCCGTTAAATAAGAAATGCGAGTGAAATCACATATGAATAAGCTTGTTCACGAACTAAGTCGTTGAAAATCATGGAGCCAACATGTAAACACGCGAGTCTGTCATCTTTTTCGGGCACTGAAAAGATGAGCCTTTTATACTTGTTAGTGACTAGATATGCGGCATGTTGGAGAAATTGTAGTCACTGATTTTACAGAAGAGCTATGGATTTGACACTGAACTTTTGATGAACTTTGCGATGTAGGAGACCTCTGATTGAGCCAGTCCCTAAAAATAAGGACTTTCCTGCTGTATACAAACTGGCGTGACTTGTGCGATGTGGAAAACAAAACTAAAAAAAAAAGATTCCATCAGAGTTTTGCGAAATACACCAATTTCGATGAAAAAACCCCCAGATTTTTAAATTTGTGTGCTTCCATTAAGTGGATTCATTTTTGTATTTCCAAGCTACGCAATTTTATGATCAATGCAAACGTAGCCACTGTTGTGGAAATTGTGAGGCACACAGAAAATGGTGTCAATTACATCTGAAACCAGACATTTGCATACACTGAATGAGAAGAGATGCACGTTTTTTCTCACCGTCTGAAGTTAAATCCGATCAAACTTCTCCTGTTTTCATTCAGTTACAATTACTCAAATTATTTCCATTGGTACATGCTAATGCTAGTTTAACCCCTCCCCCCCAAAAAAAGCAGAGGATCAGTTTAATGTAGAATCATAATAAATGTGGAGCTTTAGATATGTCACCAAAAGGCTCTTTACTCTGCTTAGCTGTCTCCATCACCAGCATTGTATTGTCAGCAAATCGTTCTGTTAGTATGTTACTGCAGACAAGCATTAAGTTAAAAATACCCACCATCACCATTGTGGGGCTGTATGTTAATGCCTGGTGCTGTCTTTTCTAAACAGCGTGTCAAATATCATACCTTGCTGCTGGATGGATGAGAAGCTCCACAGAAAGAAAAAAAAAGATGCATGCTGGCGATTCAGATGAGTAAACCTCAGTCTCTGTGTGCGTGTGTGTGTGTGTGTGTGTGTGCACGTGCGTTTCTGTGTGCCAGTTTCCCCTCCTGACTGAAGGAGAAAAACAGCCAGGGAGAGTCTATCAGCGTGGCACCCTGCTCCAGAACATTCTTGATGAAGCAAAGGTTGTCTTCATTAGGTGCATTAATATTCATGACGAATGGTAATTTTGACACAGAAAAGGTCTCAGTAACCTTTTCTCGTGCATTTTTTCCCTTCTCAAGGAAATTACAGTCCGGCAATGACTTAATTAATGCTTGGTTTCCTCGCCAAGTCGTTTGAGGGCCTGTCACTTTGAGGTTGGGGTATCTGTCTCACTCCGACAGCGATTGAGAGAGAGAGATGGAGAGAGAGAGAGGCAGAAGTAGACGGAAAGGAGTGCAGGATTTCAAAGAGATAAAGGGACATCAGTTGCTTTTCCCACATCGTTTTTATTTCCAGCAGCAAACCTTAGTCACCAGTTTTATTCATTTGCCCCATCTTTATCCTCTCTCTTCCTCTCTGTATCCTCTTGTTCTACTCAGTGCGTTACGCTGTGTTGGTATATAGAGGATGTCACCCTCAAGGCTCCGCAGCCCTCACATTTCAGCCAGGAGATCATGAGATGTGACAAGGATGTGACTTTTCACTTTCCTCTCTTTATCATCCCGGGGACCGTCGTTGTACAGCAAGGCTTTAATGGCACAGTCTGGTGCCCTTGATGCCTCCGCGGAGTGGGAGTCGTCACGGGAACAAAAACCAATCCGAGTCAAAAATTTAGGCCACTGAAGAGTGCCTCTACAGGTGCAAAAAATACCGGGGTGTTCTTAACATTTTGCTACGCTACGGCCACAAATTGCAACGTGTTTAATTGGGATTTTATGTGGTGGCCAAACACAAAGTTAGGTAGAAGCAAAATGACACATGGTCTCTAAACTTGAGAGAAAAGAAGATCAGAAAAGTGTGCAAGTGTGCCATGCATTTGGATCTAGCTCCTATCATCAAAAAATATATTTTTTTTAAATGGCACAACTGCAAACCTACCAAGTCATGGCCATTCTCCTAATCTGACAGGCTGGGCAAGGAGGGCATTAATCAGAGAAGAAGTCAAGAAGCTCATGGTAACTTTGGATGAGCTGCAGAGATGACCCAGCCCAGGTGAAATAACCTGTGAACATAACTACTAATAGTCATGCTCTGCACAAAGTGCTTATTTATGATTTTTATTTATGGCGGTGCCTCCAATAAAGAAAAATATGAGGTACTTTATTTTAAACTCACTAAAAATAATGCATATCAGCTTTTAAACCGTATTAATATCTACAGTAAAATAATTAAGAAACAACTCAAAGTTTAACATCAAAAGCAGAATTTAGAAAACAAAATATATTATTAGCGCATACAATAAAAAAAGATTAGAGTGTGTTCCAACACAAGTGGGATATCAAGGTATATTAAACCAAATTCATAAAAATTAAAGAAAGCACACAATATCACTCTGACTGACAAAATGGTTCCCCTTTAAACTCAGAACTTGACTGAAGACTTCAGTCTTTTACTGATATTAAAAACAAAAAAAACGTTTTAGGCCTGAGACGTAGTTTGTGTTAAACGTGACCCAAAAACACAAATAGCCTCTTCACGTGAAACCAAGCAGAAAACAAATGCACGTGCTTTAGTTTACTCACCTTTACTAAGGTGTGAGGCATAGATGAGGCTGTCCAGGACTTGGACCTGGACAACTGAGTTGGACGGTGTTTCACATCACCGGCACCAGGGCAAAACTCGACGATTCAGTCCACAGCAGAAGAGTCCAGAGGATTCCTTTGCGGTCCACTGTGAGACAAAAGTCTCTGTTTAGCTTCATATATCTGGATAAGGCTAATTTACTCTACATATCAATAGCTCGCAGAAAATGCTAAATACTAACTAATATTAGCATTATGCGCTTCCAGCATTTCATTTAATGCATTTACAACAAGTACTCACTCATCCGAAGGTTAAAGAGTCCAAAAAAAATGAAAAAAGTAGACTCTGCATCCATAGGTATTTTATTGCCATTTCCCGTTAGCTTAGCATGGACAACTATTAACTAGTAAATGAACTAGACTTTATTGTGCTTTTAACCAAAGTTACAGCACTTTTATTTGTCTGTATATATATGTTTTTAACACATTTACACCTACTAATTCTAGTAATACTATTTAGGTATAATTTAGCCTCATTAGTCTGAAATGAATATTTTAGACAGGGCTACATCTTGCGTGTATCAACAGTTCAATTGTGTATTCAAACTTCCCCAAATGAACCAGACTTTATAGGCAAACAAATTAGAGATTGATTAAAGCAGACTAAACAGGGCTAGTGTGAATGGACGGTGAAATTGGACACGTTGCAAAGAAAAATTGGAACTTTTCTGGTAGCTGGTAAAGACATATCATAAAAGACTTGGAGCTGTAATTCGATTGAAAGACGGTTCTGTAAAAAATTCCCTCAGTGGAGTCGGATACATATACATACAAGGAAAAAAGAAAACAATTTATTCGCATTTTCCTTCCACTTCACAATTATTTCCTACTTTGTGTTGGTTTGTCACAAAAAATCAGTAATAAAGTCAAGTTTCGCTGCTGTAACATGAAAAAGTTTAGGGGGTGTAAATACAAGATACTGCACCATATAAGATTACAAGAGCACATTTTAACTATTTTTTTTTAGTTTGATCTTTTGTTTCTATAGAATTAAAATAAAACTCTGAAGACAATAGAATAACATTTCTAAATATGATATTCGACCCCTCAAGTTTGTCCGAAACAAAGAAGTCATAAAAAAAGTCATAAAAAATTATTATTTTTTTACAACTTTTTTACGTTGTATATGACTACCATTAGCTCAGTGTTGTTGTTGGGGTTTTTTTTTTCGTAAGCAACTACTACCCCATGTACCCATATTATGTGGGAGTGTATTGCATTTTAAATGCTTTATTGTGTTTTAACCATATAGGAGCACATTTTTATGAGATTGTGGCCAATTGCTGTGCTATCCATCAGATGTAACGCTATTGGTTCCCGCACAGACATGAACACAAAGATCAAAACACATAGCAACCTCAAACACTCAATCCTTCCTATTTTCCCCCACGACGGTAACGTAAGGCCGCATTTCCTTTATCATGTCCCATAAAAATAGTAATTTGCCGGAGCCCCTTGTAGCACAATATGGTAGGCAGTGTGTTTTCCTGATAATGTAGAGATGACAGATAGGTCCATACTGTGGGGTTTCACTTCACCCTACCACTGTAATAAATTGCAGAGAGATGGGAGGAGAGAGAAAGATGGAGCACAAAGAGAGAAAGATAGGGCAACAGATAAAGACTCCTCCGACATCTCTCTTCTCCAGCCAGTGGATGGCTGCACTGTGGGCAGTGATTATACGCTATGAAAATGTAGGATTAATTAGGCCGGCAAGGGAAGGCAACCCTGTCTCATTACTGGCATACTATCCTCCCCCCCCCCACACTCTTCCAAGATATCACCGCTAACACGGCCATCGCACCAATGCCAGCAGACAAAGTCCTCTCTTTTCTGCCCATCGTCCTTATTATCTTATTTAAGGCCACTTAAGAAGGGCCCCAAAGGTGGGCGATGTCGTGGATTCTCTTTCACCGTACGCCACCTTAATCAGAGTCTCTCCTTTGCACTCGCTTAAGATTATGTAAAAAAAAAAAAAAAAAAAAAGTCTGTTTTAGAGATGAACAAGTTATTTCTCTTTTTTTCAGTTTAATGCTACATGTGTGATTGGGTGGAGCGAGGACCACAATGGCAACGTTTTCACTCTGTCACAGGAATAATTAGTCTATGGAGACTTTGCCCCTCATAGAGTCCGTCCTCGGATCTTCGTGCGCCGTACGTTTTCATAGACGTGTCACGCTCCCGGATCCTTCTCCTCTCTGGAACAGCTGGGATTATCTGTCATGCAGGCATAATCTTTACTGTCTGTTGTTTACTTTCCTCAAAAAGAATCATATGGATGGCAGCTGACATCAAACTCTTTCAGGTAATGCAACATTTTACAGGGAATGGCTTTTTTCGTAGCACAGGGTCAACTGATTATAATACCTTGTTATATCTCGTCAAAGTGAAGTCTCTCCTGCACAGCTTAAATTGAAGTTGTCCTAAAGTTAAGGCTAAAATCTTATTTCGTATCCATTTTACAAACTTGATATGGGGAGTTGTTTGTACTTTCTGCCCATTGAAAACGCGAGTTTTCCTCTGATTCTCTAGTTTCCTTTCATAATCCTGAAGCATGCGCTTTTGGCTACGCAATCATTCTAAATTATGTTATTATTGCTAAAACTCATCGATTATCAATTATCTATACCTGACCAATTCTACAATGGCAGCTCACACATTCCCAATGTGACAGGAAGTCACAATGTAACAGGAAGGACTTTTTAGATTATTTTTTTGCCATCAAAAATGTCCTTTTTTTTTATGGCAAAAAAGAAGGACTTCAGTGATTTGAAGTCTTCACCCATCCTGTGATGAAGACACAGGATGGGTTGTTGTGGAGATGTAGCTGCATGGGCCACTGCTGATGGGGAAGCCCTACAAGCCGAGCCGGCCTAGCGAGAACGCATGGAAAGCAGTGTGCTCAAAGCCTGGTAGAGTCGTCTGGCTAGCATGCCTCAAAGCCGACCTGCAGGAAGCGACTACACCATTAACAAGTCAGACATGTTGGAGACCGCTTTGGCTGAAATCAGGTGGCATAGCACAAATTGTCAGATAAATATCTTAAATATGTGGAGAGTGTCTGATTTAAAACCCAGCAGACTAATAAAAGTTGAGAGTACCACCATCTATTGGTAAGTAGAAAAGTTGGTTAGCTTGGAGACTGAACTGGTTAGCTGGGTCAGCAAGGTGCAGCTCATTGGGCAGATTGCTGACCCAGGAATTTCAAAGATTTCTCAAACAATCCCGCCTGCTCTGTTGTCTTGAACAGATGTGACATGTCCTGAGATTCCCAAGACGGTCATAAAATACAGAAAATGTTAACTTCTTAAGGTTTTTACCCATAGGAAACAAGCAAGTGAACCCTGTTTAACCTTAAATATAATTTAAAACTGAAAGCAAATTTAGCCTTTTTTTTGCCCGTTTGTTTTCTTCATCAACCCCATAAGCAAGAGTTGGCTGATATACCTTCTCCTTATTTTGATTTGGAATTCTATTAAAAGCAAGAAAAAGGCCGCATTATGAAACAATGAAACCCTTTTAACGCGTGTCTGTGTGTTTCACAAGGCAATCGCAGGGATTCAGAGCTAAAGAACAAAACACAACGAGGCTGGGGGCGGCCCGCTATACCGTAGGAGCCTCACTGCCGATTGTATCATGTTGCCAAGCCGTACATAACGAAACCTAATTAGATTGTTGAATCAATCAGCATCCCACAGGTGCATAACATGGCTGCAGAGAACAACAAACCTGTCTAATTGCCCTGAACATGATTACACCTCTCACCAGGACTGTGCTTGTTTTTGCCTTTGACAGCAAGGTGTTACATGTGCCAGCGGTGAGACGCAAACCGTCTGGACCTTCAGCCTTTCAGCGGAAGACTGTCTGTTCCCCTTCCGACAAAGAGAGCTGTGAAGCTGGGAAATAAAACAGCTTCGATGGCGCTGGTGTTTGTGGCGGGTTCACCTTCTTCGAACGTAATTACACAGGGCGCGCCACGATAACGCCTACTGTCGCTCCTCATTTACAGAGCCTGCTGGAACTGCACTCAATTAAGTAATAAAACATCACCTCGACTAATATGTTTTGTCGCACACAATTTTCAGGAGGGCGCATCCATCATTTACTTCAGTTGCTCTTTTAAATTGGCAAGAGAGTTGTTTGAGAGTCATTATTTTTGCTGAAATCCAGATGTGTTGATGTTGGATTATTTAGCTGAACGCATGTTTTACTTCATGTTGGTGAGAAAGCTCCTTTATTGCCATGATGACTGACTTTCAAACAATAATCTTCTACGTATTTTAACTGACTGTGGGTGCTTCAAACAAGACATCAGCAGGTTTTCAGTCAATTATTTTTTCTCAAGTGATAAAGAAACTGGTATGACCAACAGATATACCAGTTTGCTCCTATGAAGGAGCAGGTATGTGGTAGATATAGAGAGCAATGATACGGACATAGACTACCTTTGAAAAGTATTCACAACCTCCACCAAGTCTTGAATTTTCTTCCCATTATTGCCTTGTACTTAGCTTCAACAATTTTCCTTTCAACTCTGAAAAGTATCCTCGCTTCTGCTTTGAAAAACGCTTCGTTATGTACGGCCAGGGTGTATTCGTGGTAATGTACACTGCTTCTGCTTATTGTCCTGTAGTAGATTACTGTCCTTTTTAGGGACAACATGTTTCTTGCTACTTAGGAGATACCGTTAGGGGACAGATTTTTTCACCTACTTTTTTAATCTCTGCATTGTCTCCAAAACATATCTTGCCCCTTCTTGTAAGTTCAGGTCTGAGAAGTTTTGCACTTGCTTCGCACTCGTTCCACTTTCTGACGATGGATTGAACAGCGCTCCATTAGTCGTTCAAATTCCTCCACAGCCTTATCCTTGACCTGTTTGCTGTGAGGAATAATAATACTTTTTGAGTAACATGAGCAAATTAAGTACTTATACTGAATTTGAATTACACTCAGGTGGACTTTGTACAAAGTAGGTGATTTCAGGGGGTATTTGCTCAAAGTAAAGGAAGGATATCAGAATAAGGGGACCTAAATACAGGAGCGTCCCTCACTTTTCAGATTTGTTTAAGTGAAAACATATTTTCCTTCCACCTCAAAGTTATGCTCTACTTTCTGTTTGTGTATCACATAAAGTCTCACTAAATACACATAGTGTTTGTAATATGTGTTAAAAAGGAGTATTAATACTTTTGCAAAGCAATATGTAACTCTGTGTCTTCACAATGTAGAGGACGTTTCTACATCTTTGTTGTCTGACTGTCAGCAAACTGCCACATGTACTTGTTTTTTATTTTTCAAAAGCAAATACTGTGATTGAAGGATTTACAGTGTGATGCAAATGTTGCCTGATCCCCACATGCCAGCTGGAATGCTCAGTCAATTGTGTTTTCGATACCAGAGTTAAAAAAGTAATGGCACTGTGATGGAAGTTTGGAGCTGACCGGCAGTCAGAATATTGAAGTTGACCCTGAGGCGGTTAGCGAACTCCCTGACAGCCACCTCCAGTGCAGAGGATGTTCTGTAGTTTCTCTGTAGCTCTGCTGTAGGTGCTCTGCTCACTGTTTTTCCACTAGGAGCTCTCCAGGGCCCTCACTCCCACCGTCCTCTTTTGCCTGAAGTGATGACTGAGGCCACCGTCGCAGATTGTTGCCACACCTAGCTGAGGCAAGAGGCTCTTCTACTGACTTGGGTAACATTTCAGACATATTGCCATTAACCAGCTAAGGGACCCGAGTGCGAGCACAGCTTTTGAAGGCACAAAGCAGGCATGGGTCCTATAAAGAAGTGGTTTCAGTGTCTGTATGCACAACCTGGGTTCTTGTATTCCTAATGGCGTTAATCTATTGACCTATACAAAGAAAATGGTTTTCTCTGATCCACTTGCATTCACATAAGTATTTGAACTGCGCCAGAGTTCACATCAACTGGACCAAGACCTAGGTTTTTAGGTGGACCACAGTTAGCTTTTTTTCTCTCGGTTCAATTACGCATTCACACCTCCCCAAACGAACTGGGCCTTTAATCAAACTGGACTAAACAGGGCTGATGTGAATGCAACTTATATTAACAAACTAATTTAATCTAACTGAGATAATAGAATTGGCCAGATATACATTTGGGGTGAGTTTATCTGAATTGGATTGGAGTAAATTCAACAAACAGTGTATAACTAAGTTTAATCTCAAAATAGTTTTATTGAGATTGGATTAATTAGTAGGCCAGATATACTTTTACTACTATTGGACCATTTTCCTTTTGTTAAAAATGATCTACTTAATTTAACCAAACCACTGGATCACTGCTAACTATGTGAGTTGAGTGGTGTTAAAAGATTGTAAACTTTCTGCCTCACGCTAAGTGCAGGCAGTCACATCACACAGCACCATCAGGGAGACGTGTGATCGGAGCTAAATCGATCCGGTTGCATGACAACAGGCCGCGACAGTCATACAGAGCTATCTTCAGCGTCAAGAAGAACACTGAGTCCTGCAGCAGATGGCCTGGCCCCCACACGTCTCAACTTCATCGGGACCATCTATATTTACATACGCAGACAGGAGCAGCTGAGACCGCCTGAAGTCACCGAAGAAGCTTGGACCAACCCGTGTGATTGGTATTTTCAGAAACAAACGTTACCGTAAAGGATCATTACGTGATATTTTGTCTGATTCTGACTTCTGTTGCCTTTATGACTTTAAAATAGATGATGCTTTCGCGCTGCAAAAGTGTGTTTTCTAATGTGTGCTGTTGAGATGCGAGCATTCGAGAGCGATATTTCTTCTGAATAAGTCCAAAGCCTGCGACGCAGAATTCAGTGAAATGAGTGAAATGTGGAGGTGTTCGTTGGCTTGCTTTCATCCTGCGGGGCAAAAGAAGGAATGTATGTCAAAGATCACCCACTGCCTCCTGCTTTCATTCAATTTAAGGCCCAATGTTGAGTCCTGACAACACAATGACCGCTTTTGTGCACCCCGAGTTCGTGTTTTTATTCCATTCAGCCGTTCGTGAGAAATGTGACACATTTTAGACATGACCGTGCTGATGTCAGCAGTGCGTCGGTGTTGCACTTGTCAGTACGCAACCACTCCCGATAAAGAGAGTACATCACAGGTGTTTAGAGAAGTTTGAGAACAGAGGAATATGTTGAGTGTTTTTTTTTTTTATATGGGAAAGTATGTACAAAGTGGCTCGGTATTCTTGTAATAAGAAATTGATTTTAAATATTTTATTCTAAAATACTGGATAAAAAAAAGGGAATAGAAAACATAAAACATGTCCTATTTTTGGCTTGCAGTTCTAAATTTTGCACACCTCAATGTAAATGTTGAGCATCGATTATGTCACACCAACACAGATTCACAGGTAGTTACCCCCACAGAACTGGAATTGAATCTAAGTTTGCATTTATGAATTTTAATTTGACTTTGTCTTGTAGGTCCTTGCCAAATTGTTCATACGCATTGAAAGTTTTCACAGTTTGCAACATCCTGACCACTGCGCAGTTGTATTTCCCTGGGATTACATTGGATTATCAAACGCGAAGTAGGATGGGAGTGTAAACATGGAAGAAAAAGACAAAGGCTGTCAATGTTTTACATATATTCATTTGCAAAATGAGACACGAATATGTATTCATCCCTGTTGCCGCACTTCCATAGATTAAATGTCTTTTGCTGTATATATTTGACATCACACATTTTTTTGCCCAGTCTTCCCTGCAAATTATCTCAAGTTCAGTCAGATTGATTAGAAAAGCATCTGCGATCATTAATTTTTTCAAGCCTTGCCACAGATTCTGAGCTAGATTTAATGCCGTACTTTGACTACGCCGTTCTACCACATAAACATGGTTTGGTCTGAACCATTTCCCTGCCGCTCTGACTGGCAAGCCTCCACTCCAGTCTCAGGTCTCCTGCTGCCTCTAACAGGTTTTCTACCAGGATTAAAAATCCAAAATGGGGGGATGGCGAGGTTCAGTGAAAACTTTTCCAAGTAACTGAATTCCATCGCTTAACTCTTTCATGTCCTTTTGTGCTTTTAGCCGTTGCGTTTCAACTAAATAAATGGGTGCCAGTTCATTCCTCCGCGCGTCTGAGTGAGCACGGAGCGCGTTTCGGGAGCAACGGGATTTGTTCGCTGATTAATGAGTGTGCGACCCTTTGGTAGTGCACTCAAAAGGCTGGCTAAGCTATCATTGATGTCAGCGGCATTTGGTGTAGCCTCGGTGTTGCTCCGTGCTAAGCTGCATCCTGACGGCTATGTGTTTGTGTTGGATGTTGCTCTGTGATGTCTGATGCTGAGCAGATCACGGACTAAGGCGAACACGGGGTAACGGCAGCGGGCGGTGGAAGACCCCGAGGTGAGCTTGATAACAACATCCAGGGACCAGGAACTGGATTGCAGCATCTCCCTGTGCTTCTCTGCATACTGTATTTATATTCATTGATGTTACGCAGCAGTCCAGTCGACATCAGAACGAACACATGACACACACATATGACTGAACATGTAAATATTGTTACAAAAGAACAATCCGGGGTGTTTTGAAACGGTCAGCAAAATAACACTGGCGGGAATTTAGATTGAAATGATTTTGAACTTTTTTTGGTCTTTTTCCAGAGCTCTTCATTGTTCTGAAAAAGGCTAGAAACAGAAAACGTACGAGAGAACAAAGAACATTTTTTTTTTTTTTATTAAATTCGGCTTTTCTTGTAGTTTAGATCTTGTCTCCTAAATCTCCTCAAATCTTCCGATAATAAAATAGCAAAGTGTTTCCTGTTGTGTCTCATGAAGTTCTATCCACACGCCCTCTTATGGTGGAATAAGTCTAGACGTTTGAGACTTATTTTGAAACCAGAAAGGAAATAGTTCTTCTATTGCCCTTTAGTGTTGACAGACTCATGAAGACAGCTCGGTGCACCGTCTGACAAATTAGAAAAAAAATCAGTCAATGAAACTCATTGTGTCTTAATGTGGTAAAAATTCTTGTGTTATTAGACACTCAGTTGTCGTCGGAGGAAGTCGCTCCAGGCGTAGGAGAGCAAGAAGTTAAAAAAAAAAAGTGACAGACTGACAGACAAAGCATGACAATGATTTGTTAGCATTGTAAGAACGTCACAACTGGTTAATGATTTGCACCTAATAAATGCCCAGTCAAATAAAAAAATAAAATAAAATCATCATCCTTGGTCCTTAAACGATGTACTGAAGTTTAATCAGTAAAGAACAATGTCATCAGCATAACCAAATACTTTAGCCCAACTCTTTGCCTCCCTATAGGTGCTACGCAGCAATTCAGATGCAACTCCATGTAAACTTTAGCAGCCTATCACAAAATGGAGCCTTCATGCAATCTGGTAATCAGTATACCATTATTATTCATTACCACAACAGATCTGTAAAGATAATGAAGTTGCTTGTGGCTGCCATGATAACGAGCCCCTAATGACAGGAAGTATTAACAGATCCCATAGCTTCTTGACACGTCAAAGCTAGGTTAGGGGAACGACATACTGCTGGAAAAAAGTAATAAAACTACACAGTTAGACACTATATACGGATAGATGTGGGAAGATGCTAAGGTGGAAGCAAAAAGAACGAAGGCAGGAGGGGGACAAAAAAAATGAAGATCTGAAGCCGTGGATAGAATAGTCATGGTGATAAGGCTCCCATTAAGTCTCATGTCAGCTCATAAACTAATTGAAGCATTAACATAGCTTATAGTATGACTGTGAGTCTTTGGAGATAATATATAATTTAGAAAATCTCAGGCCTTAAAAACGGTAATTCCAGTTTACACCGCTCTTGTTGATGAGAGCCCTCAGCAGATGTAGAATATCCTGGTATGTGTGTGCGTACGCGTGCGTGCGACCGTGTGTGTGCGTGTATTAACACAGCATCTGTCACACAAACGCGTACACACACTTGCATCGGGAGGCTAATTACTGTAGCTCATGCGTTACTGATACCATCTCTTATTTTTCTCCGCTTCCATGTCTAATGGTTGTGACAGTAAATGAAGAATGCCTAAGGGGGGGCATTCTCATTGTGACACATTTAAGAGCTCCGGAGTAATGTGCGACTTGAGAGTTTGCATGTGTGTGTGCAGCTTTGCGTGCTTCTTTACAATTCTTCAAAGCTCTGTCACCGCACGCGCTCACATATACACGCACGTACATCATCCAGAATGATACGATCTGCTCAAAAACTCCATCAAAGAATCCCATTTAATTGTCATCTGTCACAGCAGAGGTGGTGTGAGGACAGAGTCAGCTGCATTTCCATCAAGCCGGTTCTAAAAGAGTGGCTGATAGGCTCTGGCGGCTCTGGGGCGCTGACGGCATCTCGGGGGCATCTCTCTGCCCGGAATCAAGCCTTCATTGTGGGGGCAAGTAGCTCTCAGGGCCTCCTTCTAATCTGACACCCATTCTCCTCCTTGTCTCACCTGCAGGAGGGAGCTCACAGCTAAAGGCCTGTGCACAATCAGTGCACTGTTTCACCCGTTCCCCCATACACCCCCACCCTTTTAAGTCCAGTATCCATCCATCTACCCTGCCTCTCTCTCTGTCCTCCATAGTCGTTCACAATTAGCAGGTTTCTCTTCTTTTTTTTTCTGGGGAAAATTGTAGCTCTATTGATGATTTGGCAAAATCCCTTCAATGCGTTTTGTTTCGCATCATTTCTCTCTTCTATCGTCCGTACTCGCTCTTTTCCTTGCCCTCCTTATGCTCCCTACTCTCTCTATCTTACTGCTATACCTATCTATCTATAGTCCAGCAGATGCTGTCCCATTTGTACTCTCCCCCATGACATTCCTACGGGGGATTGCTTAAGGATTCAGGAGCCTCTGTGCTCATGGATCACACTGACACTTGGTCAGCATCAGCAGATTATGAACTATAGGCGCCTGACACCCCGCCATTGTTCCTCCATCTAAATATGAACAATAAGGCCCATCTGACGCCCACGCTGACAGCTTATTCGCTCTTATCACTCCCGTGGAGTCGCCCTGCATGATATGAGCGCCGTCCCCGTGCCCTCCCACCCCCCTTGCCTACCCTTGACCCTCCCCGGGTTCGCTGTGCTCAAGCCCCGTCTTGGCCTGGTCCAGGGACGGCACTGGAAGAAGGAAGGGAGTGGAGAAAAGGAGAAGTTAGGGCGCAAATGCTCGCAGAAATACCATAAACAAAGGTTTATGGAGTTAATAAGCCTTCTCATGAACAATTTGAGTGATTCCTGTTGATTTAATCAAAAGTTTCAAGGTGAGTTTCCTTTCCTTTAGGAAATAAAAGCAACTTCAGCCTCCTGACTGCCGGTTGACTAAGTCACAGCACATTGGATAAATTAGTCACTTCTAACTAGTTTACCCACATCTTTCACCATTGTGTCCGTCTGTGGCCACAAGCCAACCATTATCAGGATCAACGCTGACTATGTAGAAGTATTAGCTGTAGATCAAACATACTGGCATTTGGAGGTTGGGATCTAGACTACTATATAGCTAATTGGCTATGAGTCAATTAGCTCATTATCTAGACTACTTCCATTGTGTAAAACAAGCTTCAAGTCTTGGAGAGGCAATTACAAGTCAAGTCTAAAGTCTTTTGCCCCAAATCATAGTCAAGTCTGAATTCCCTAATGGCTGAAACGGCGTCTTTAAGTGGGCCAGCACTTATAAATTTTATGCGTCAGCGTGCCAGAACTTGCGGTGTGTGCCGGGACATTTCTGGTGTAACGTGAGTCTTTGTTTCCTCATCGATTTTTGTTCCCCCTAAAACTTCACACCGCATGTGAAAGGAAGAGGTAAGTGCTGCAGGACCTGCCTCAACTAATATGTGATGGGGGCACACATGAAGTGAGTATGTGGAAATCACTTCAGTAGCCCGGTGCTTCCTCCGTTTCTCGAATTGAATCCTGTGCGGGTTAAAGAAACTTTCCTCCTTGCTTTGAAACTCTTTAGTTTTATATTCATAATGATATGGTATAGTCATATGTTTGGATACACACAATGAGCATACCCAAACATATTCCTGCAGACAGCCAGAGGTGCTGGATGCACTTCCACTTCCAGCCTACACACTTCAGGATTTCACCTTGGCCTCGTACTGTGCCGATCTAATACGGCGGAAATTCCCCAAGACTCCAGGCTAATTCCAGATGATATTTCAACCGAATATCAGGAGTTTGGTTAATGGACTGTTTCTCCAACCATGACACCGCCCTGCCACTGATCCGCACGTCTCTGTCACCATCACAGCCTCCACCAGCTCTTTAATGAGACTGACCAAGTTCCCTGTTGACAGCACACCTTCTACAAATGGAAAAAAAAGAAAGAGAGAGAGAGAGAGGGAGGGAGACAGGAGGATGAAGAACAAGAAGGGAAAAAAAGAGTTACAGTATAAAAAAGGAAGAGGAAAAGAGAGCAGCAGAGGGTGGCGAGGCTCTCTGAGCAGAGCAGAAATTAACAGGGCCCCTGGGACGGCCAGATCAGAGCCTGCGTCCCCTGAGTGCACTTACCACAGGGGCCCCCCATGCTTGTTACTGCAAAAACAGGGGCCACCAGGGGACTCCCAGGGCTACACTCCACAAATGTGGGGCTGAATTCACCATGCAAGATGGCTAGAAGCCGACGGTCAGGGAGCCTGGAAAGAAAGTTCGCTGCAATTACGTCCTGTTTTGAAAGACACCGCTACAGGAGAGCTGGAGGAAAACTACGAGTTTGGGATGAACTTAGGGAAAGATCTGACTCATTTCTGTTTTTGAGGAACAATATATTCTCAAAAAAAAAGAGATGGTATTTAGTTTAAAAGGCTAAAATACAAACTTAATCTCATTTTTTTTTTAGTATTATGAGTGCTATGGAATAACAGACAAAACAAAACAAAACAAAAACAAAACATTGGAATCACAAAAAAAGTTTTGTTAGAACTACTTTCTATGCACAATAAATATAACTATAGTGAGGGGCTTTCTCCCCCAAAGCCCATACCTATAGAAACTGGGTTATGGTCTCAAATTAAAATAGTGTAATATTTCACTGATTAGGCAAGAAATAGTACTGACAGTTTAATAAATAGTACTTGTATATGTTTTGTGGACTTGTGAGAGCAACAACAACAAAAATCAGTATTCTGACCTTTTGAGATTGTGAGTCCTCCAGACATCAAACATGTTAAATCGGCAGAATGCAACTTTTAGAAACCAAAATCTTTTTTCTTTTTTTACATATTTGTTAAAATCGACTTTATCTTTTGACAAGATTCAGTGGTCCTGAAATGCACCGCTCCGGCCAGAAACAAGCATCCAGACCCAGGAGGAAGGTCTTAGCGCTGTCTATCATCCTAGTGTACACGCTGCCCATATCATATCAGCACCGATGACAATAAACTAGAAGGTTATTCTACACTATCAGCAGCTGACAACCTTATTTTTATGACTTGTAATATTTTCTTACACAACTGCTACGAAGTGCAACGAAGATAAGAAGTTAATGGAAACTTTATCAACGACCTCTGGCCTCTCTGAGATTATTAGGCGCACTATTCACTGGTATTTACAGTGCAGCTACAGGCTCAATCTGTTTTCAGATTCTTTGAAATATTTGCAGCTGAACTGAAACACTTCTTTTTTGTTGCCAAATTAGATTTTTGCTTTATCCTGACATATTTTTGGAATCAAAAAAAGAAAAAAAAAAAAATCACATCCTGGGTCTCCTCTCCTCGTCTGTCACGGTGTTTGTTTTGCTAAAGCGACTAAACCAACAGAATTAACCCCTATGCGGCTGTGTTGATACGAAGCAGATGGCTGCATCAGCTCTGTGGAAAGGTGTTATCACAGACTGACAGTGAAGATCTGCTATCTAAACAGAGTAATTTGTTGGCGCTGCTCAGGATGTGGAATTCGCAGAGGCGATGCACGTGAATCGAACCGTGTGCAGGTCTCAAATTAACCTTATCGAGTTGACATGTTTTTTTTTTTTATTTTAAACACAGTGACACAAAAAAAAAGTATGTACCCACTTACAGATTTCTTGGTTTTGAATTTTTGTTGCATTGAAATGTTTCATATCATGACACAAATTTTAATAGAAGGCAAAAATAACCAGAGTAAATACAAAAGAAAGTTGGATTAGAGGAAATCTAGAAGAATTAAATATTGGTTTATTCATGAGATAACATCTATGCAACCATTAATCATAGAATAACTGATCAAACACATTTTTGATTCAGTGTTCCTGGCCAAATTCAGGCCTGACCTGTATAAACAGAACCTGTCTGACATGGATCAGGATAAAAGGGCTCAAAAAGTGTTAAATTACACCCCGATCTCAAGAAATCCCCAGACAGATGAGAAACACAGTAATCAACATCTATAACTTTTGAAATGGTTTTAGATCTAAGGCTGTGGGTCTACAGTAACCCATGGATGGGTAATGGAGAAAACCACTCAGCCAGGAGGCCTAAAAAGAACCCAGAGCAACATCAGAAGAGTTGCTAGCCTCCCTTTCCTCACTTGTTAGTTTTTGTGATTCAACAATAAGGAAGAGACCTGAGGTAAAACACAAAACTCCATCTTTTATTTCTCAAAAATCCTCCTGATGATCCCAAGAACTTTTGGAATCTAATCTGCAGGTTCAGCAAAAGCTGATCTTTCTGGAAGGTCTGTACTTTTGGCATTAAACTAAGGAAGCGTTTTAGATTAAGAACAACGTATGTACAAGCAGAGTGGTGGTATTGCGATGATTTGAAGTTGCTTTGCTGCTTCAGAACCTGGATGACTTGCCAGTCATGAAAATCAAAACTTTAAAGTCCAATTTCACCAGGACTTAAGCACATTTCCAACTCAGATCCAGTCAGAGATGCTGTTGCTTGACCTTACAACATCCGCTTCGCACTTGAAAAACCTCCAACATGGCTGAATTAAAACAGTTCTGCACAGAAGAGTTGGCCAAAAATCCCCCTTTCCCATCATTACCACAAGCACCAAATGGTGGCTGCTGCTGCTGAGGGTGGATCAACCAGTTATTAGGCTCGGGGGGTGAATACTTTCTTGCAGCGTTGAATTGGGAAGTGAAATTGGAGCCTGTATCAAGGTCGTCTTACGTGACACCCCTGGTCCTGCAGCAGTGATACTTTTGGAGAGGCGTAGCGGGGATTCGGCCTCCCACCGATCCGCTCTCTGGAGAGTAATTTTCTTCCTTTTTCTGTCGTTCACATCCAATTTTTTTAATTTTTTTTTATGATTTGAAGTGTTATTTCTGAGTGTTGTGTGGCTAATTAAAGAGCACTTACAGTAGTTTGCGGTTCAAGGCTGAAACATTGCTATTTCCCCATAAGCGGCTAATCAGATCCCTTTTCAATCACTGCGCCTCCTTAATGAAGTGCGGCAGACAGTCAATGGGAACCTGCCTCCCCCAAGTGTTTTCTTTATTTTACTCCTTTATTGAGGCGGCTCAGTGCGGGAACGAGGAACGCTCGCCGTTCTGGAGGCGGGGTCTCGGATGGAGTGGGTTGTCAATTTTCTGTCAAGCATGGAGGTGTGTGTGTGTGAGAGGTGGGGGAAAGTGGTGGGGCGGCTAGGCAGGGATTAACATGATCAAAGACACAAATGCAGAGGCGCATAGTGCAAAAAAATAAGAGAAAGGGAGAAGATTCAAGCAGGCCTCACCCCTCAAATATCCCCCATATTCGTTTTAACATAACAACTCCCATGGAAGAGGCGAACCATAACTGAACCGTGGCTTCCCCGGCGCTCCACCGCAGCCTCTCTTAACAGCTATTGATTTATAGCCGCAAAATAAAAAAAAAATTACACAAACAACAAACGCTGGGGTTCTGAAACGCCACGACGCGGCGGGCCCACTGTTAACACGGGCGTACGTAGCGAGGTGGAGACAGACAGGAAATAAACAAACAAGTTGGGTTTAATAGAATTGTACCTGAAACCCCGAGGACTCCGTCTGTCTCTCGCAGACACACACACACACACACACACAAACAGAGCATGTTAATACTGCCACAGGGTAGCCAGAACTAATAGTGGGGACATTAGGAAAATGATCCTCGGGCAGATATGTTTTCCAGAGATGGCGACTAAACAGAATTGCCATATTTATCACGCTCATGAAAACAGAGAGAGAGAGGGAGAAAGAGGGAGACCTTTACGTGCACTTCTGTCGCCGTCCGTTGTCCTCAAAAGAAGGACGAGAGTTCCCCTCAGGCCGGAGTGCAAGTCGTTTTTTTTTTGTTTGTTTCCCTGCAAACAATATTCTTACCCCCTGATCTTATTTTCACACTTTGTCAACTGGCAGCAACAAACTTCTATGTATTTTAGAAGTCTTGTGTGATCGACGGTGAAGCGGAAGCAAAAGGATAAAAATATTTTACAAGTAAAGTGAGGCATAAATATGTATCCAGTCTCATTGACTTAATTAGTACATAGTCCAAACAGAACGGAATTTTTTCTCATTTAGATCATCACCTTAAAACCACAAATGTCAATGCGAAACTAAGACAAAGTAGTGCAGAAATGTGAAGTGATATGTGGAGTCTGCAAAGCGTGTTTTTTTTTTTTTGTTTTTACATATTTGACATATTTGTTAAAATTGCCGCCATGTCGTGACTGTATGATGAGACGGCTAATCTGTAAAGAAAATTGAGCTCCTCTGCTACTATTACCGTCTGTAGAAATGTATCGCTGCTGAGCAGAAGCAACCAATCAGAGCCAGCAGCAGGAAGGTATTAGCGCTGCAAAGCAGAGGAAGGATTTACCGTTTCAGGAAACTTGTTTATCTGCCGTTGTTGTCGGTCAAGCTAACTAGCCTTAGCAAGTTCTGATGTTGGGAATAAGCTGAAGCGTTGCAGAGAGCAAGGGGAAGAGTGGGAGCAGGCGTACATAAGTATGATTGACAGCACTAATACCCTCCCCCTGGCTCTGATTGGTTGTTTCTGACGGAGTGGTGTTCTTCTGCTGATGGCAGTAGGAGCACAGAGAGAAGGCAGAGGAGCTCAGTTTTTTCACTCATTATCCGTCACATACTATACCGTCATGAAATAGTGACAGTTTTAATGAATATAGAAAAAAATAATAATTCTACAAAAGTTGAATACTTCAAAAGTCATTTTTTGTAGTAGACAGCAAACGTGCAAGAGGAGAACAAAATGCAACTTTTTGGCTTGAAGTGAAAACCATACTTAAGTTGCTGGTGGTGGGAGCATCAGGATGTGGGGATGTTTCCTTTCAGCAGGCACAGGGAAACTGCTCAGAGTTTGTGGGAAATGCGGGGACCTGTAAGGCAAATGTTTTGGTAATGGCTTAATAAAACAATTTTTAGACATTCCTGTTTAAAATCAAAAATTTTCAAGCCAATTTTTCCTTCCACTAAACAAATATTCCCCAACAAGTGTTGGTTTGTCTCAGAGGCCTGCCACAAGTGGCTCTTTGGACGTTCCACAATAGCTTAATAACTTAATAAGCAAAGAATGAGAAAGACCCGACTAATGTTGTTCTTTTCTTAAGGCGCCACTGAACTTAGCGAGGCAGCTGATAGCTCTCCAAATATTCCTCAGCCTCCTTTACAGTAAATATGAAAACAATAGAGAAATACTGAAGAATGTCGAAATTCTGCTTCCCTTTTGACATTACATTTCACACTTTACTTTCTTCCTCACCACACTTCTCTTTTCTTTCTTCTCATCTTTGCATCCTACCCTCACCCATCCTACACCCCCACGCTGCTCCCGCCCCTACCTCCCTCCTGGCCTTTTCCGGCTCTCCAATTAAGCTCCGGCGGCAGGTTTCCATCAGCTGTCTGGTCGTCTGCAGCAGGATTCTTCGGAGCAGAGGCCTGTCAGGAAATGAACTCATCACTGGATGACAGCTGCTAATTTCTCCCTCTTCCATGTCACACGAGTGGCCTGCCGCAGTTAATAATGAGCCCATCCAGCCCTGATTACAGAGAAACACTGGGTGTGTGTGGGGGGCAGGCAGGGGGAGTGAACACGGTACACAATCCCTCAGACAAGATATGCAGAATTATGTACAAGCACAGGCCCAGACACACATTCCTATTATGGGTACAGTAGGGGAAACATTGATGCTTGTTATGTGAAAAACAACTCATATACTTTATAATCAATATAAGACCATATACCTTTTATAGTGCTTTGCCAACATTTCCTCACATTTGTTCTCATTGCAATTAAAACATGCAGCACCAGAACCAGAACCAGAACCAGAACCAAACACGAAGAAGCAGCATTCCGCTTCTGTGCATAGAAATCTGGGACAAACTTCCAGAAAACTGCAAAACTGCCGAAACATTGAGTACCTTTAAATCAAGGGTAAAAACCCACCTGTTAAGAGTTGCTTTTGAACCATAAAAAATAATGGCTCTTGACAAAATGTAATGTTTACTGGTTTACTGTGTGGTGCCTAAAATGTGCTATACAAATAAGCTTGATTGGTTGACTGATTGAGCATTGCATTTTAAGTACCACGGTAGATCAACTCAAAATCCGGTTCAACCAATTGCCTCTAGAGGCCACGGAGTTAGCATATAGCCTACGCTATATGCTAACTATGGGAACGTTGGACCAAAATGTAACATTTTAGCCGACATGGAAATGTCATGCAGAAAGCAATGTAGGGGACAGTAAGTGTGTGAAAAGGTGCTTTGGTCAGATGGGAAGACGATGAAATGTTTTGGCCTGCATGCAAATCGTTATGTGTGACAGTAAGCAACATCAATCAGACCACCGAGTACACCCTCCTTATGGGAAAACATGGTGGTGGCATCATGCTGTGGCGCTACTTTGCCAAAATGTGAAAAAAAGTTAAAGGGGTATGAATACTCATGGCAAGGCGCTTTATGTTTAGCTTTAGGTTATATAAAATGAAATGTTTGGACCGAACAATGAGGTGAAACAGGGATTAGCTACAAACTCTCTCTGGGGTCAGTTTTGAATTTCTGATGCTGCGAAATACTTTTCTTTTCTCCGTCGGAACACAGACACGTCCAGAGTCGAGCCAGGACTAACCAGTGCAAGCTTGACTGTACATCATCATAAAACAAACGTGTCCTGAATAGTGGATGCTGCTCTTCTTGATGCTCACGTGTTGAATGTAACCTCACGTGTCGAATTTGTCAATTTTAGCTGAACGGAAGAGAAGAAAAACTGGGTCCAACCTGAGGCTGTGTAGGTGTCAGCTGAAATGACAGGTTCCTCTCGCCGCGTGATTCTGGATTTTGCTTCTCTTTCCCACCTCTCTGGCCTTTCCGCTCCAAGATCCGCTTCTCCTGCCCACTCCGTCCGCCACTTTCCTGCATGTATATGTGTGTGTTAAACGGATCATCTTTTGATGACCTCCGTGTGTATCCGTGCTTAGTCTCGCCTCCCTCCTCCCCTCAACCTTTAGCGACTGGCTGTTGTCTTTCTCTCCCACTCTAACCATTAGAAACCAGGCCTGAGTTGGAGCCTAAATGAGTATCGACTCTCCCTCCAGTGCTAAATGCTGCGGGTGGAAAAAAATAGAAAAAGAAAGAGAGAAAGACGAAAAGAGTGTGTTGAACACCTAGAAGAGAATGGTGGTGGGGTGAGAGCACGACGATGTGGATGATGGTGATCATGAGGACGATAATGATAATGGTGAAGGTAATGACTGCTGGTGATCGGAAGACATGATGGGAGCCATCAGTCATTGTGTGTGTGCGTGTGTGTGTGTGCATATATTGCTGGTACAACACTGTGGTTTATGTGATAGACCAACACAAAGTAGAGCACAATAGGGAAGGGGAAAGAAAAAGATGTATGGATTTTATTTAGGGGTGTTAGAGTGAAGATCGTGCTTTTTATATTTGATTTCTCTTTAAAAGATAAACAATCGGAAAACCATGCTTTGTTTCCTTTCCACTGTACAAGCACAATTTTGTTATTCTACCTTGAAGTCTGTGGTCAATAATGAGTCAAAACTGTGAAAAATATACAAGCGTTGACTATAGAATCAATGTTGATGTCTGAAGTGTAGTAGACCAAAAAAAAAAAAAAAACATACCATTGGTTAAAAAATTAGACAATCTTTATTGTCAAAAATTACATCGAACCAAAGCTCTTCTAAAAGCAAAGAGATTGACTGAGATGGAGAACATGGAAAGAAAACTCAAAATTATCACCGCTGTTTTGTTTGCGGTGATTAGGAACAAACTCGAGACAAAGAAAAATCTAATACTTGCCTCCATCTTTTAGACCCAAAACAAAACTCATGCTAACAATTAACCAAAATCTTAGAACAATGTAGTTACTCTAGAACGCAAAATCCATATGTTAGGCGCTTCGAAAACATATTCCATAAGGAAACATTTGCTTAAGTTGTATGGACCTAAATGAGTCGTTGGCAGCTGTCACCATTGCGAGTTGGCAGGAGTAGCACCAAAAAAAACTTGTTTGTTGCATAGCTCCAATTATCTGAGAAAACAGATATAATGTACACATTGAGTTATAAGAGGGAGACAATATTGAAGACACTCTAACAGAACTTCAGACATGGACTGTCATTGCTGTGCACCTCAACCTTCCAAGACGATGTTATGAGAAGCTCCGTCCAGGTAGACCACCATCTCCTCTCCTGCTTGCTGCTCCGCCTGCTGTGCCTCGCCGTCCCCAGCGGCCGCACCGCCGTACACCGCCTCCTCTACCTGCAGGGTGCAGTCCTCCAGCTCGGTCACGATGTAATGGGTTCCCTCGTCGTTGACGATTACCTGAGTGAGGCCTTCCTTCATCATCTGTGAGGCGGCGAGCTTCAGCACCTCCTGCATGTTTTCGTGGCCGGCCTCCTGGATGACCTGCACCTCCTCTTGCTCTTCTTGCTTCACGTCCACGGCGGCATGGGCTTCCTCCGAGGCTTCGGGAACCAACACTTCATGAACGATGGTTGCCTCTCCTTGCATTTTCTCCTGATGGCCCATTTCGCTGACGGCGGTGAGCAAAGCGTCCAGGGCGGTGGACGACTCAGAAACGATGTGACTCTGACCCGCAGCCGCATGCAAGTCCTTCCTGGTGTCCCCGGACTCCACCACCACGTACTGGGTGCTGCCTCCAGCCAGGTGGGCCCCTGCTGAGGCCACCTCCCTGCCCGAGGCTATGACTTGTCCGTCTTCTGTGATGTGAAGTACCTCAGCCACCTGGCCGGCCATGGCCAGCGTCTGCAGGGTGGCGGCGGCCGACTCCTCCAGGGCCTGGTCGATGGCCACGTCCTCCTCACCATATCCCTGGATGATGATGACCTGTTGGACGGCCTCTTCGTGGCTGGATGCCTCCGACGAGCCTTTCCTGTGGTCGGGCGATTCCACAGACTCGGCCTCCACAAACGTTGCTCCTTGGCCTTTCAGACGGCATTCGAAGGACTTGGACACAATACCTAGTGAAAGACAAACGCATTCATGTTATATTTGTGAAGAGTCACTCAGAGACAACCAGAACAGACATAAAACAAGAGCTGGAAAGGCGCAGAGTGTGGTTTGAGTCAGAAACTCAAAAAATATTATCCTTTTTCCAGTCCCTATTTTTTACGGAAGTTGTTACTAAAGAAAAGCATTCGCCACTAGCTATTTTCAGTGTGGCGCTTAAAGGTAAAGTCAGAGGGAGGACAGAGATGTAAAAAACTATTTAAAGGGAAAGCCTGTCCAGACCTGTCTGAGGGTCAGTGAGGCATCAAGAGAGCGAGAGAGAGCAAGACTTCCTCTGGAAAGAAGAAGGCAGACTGCTAGAAATGGATCAAGGGAAAAACCTATTGACTAGTGACCAGAGTCGGACCGTTTTGATTGGCTCGTTGGATAGTGAAAAATCTCATCTTTTGTGGATCAGAGAACAAACCATATCCAAGAGCTAATATGTAACCCTGACAACAACACTTTTCAGTATGGAAGTATTACTTTGAGAAGAAGACTCAAAACTTATTTTCAGTATCTGTAAGATGTTCTTGCAAGACGTGAAAGAAGCTGTATAAATGTCGGGAACTAAGGGGCTGAACTGCTTAGTTCATCAGCAGATGAAAGGAAGGATAAATAGAGCAAAACAAGGTTGCTATGGTTAAATTTCCAAGTCCTTCGATTATGTTATGCTGGACTTGGAAGTCTCAGAGCAAAGGTACGAATGTCTATTCTCTGGAATAGGCACAGAGACATGTGTTTAGAGTTAGGCATGCTAACCGTGCTAATTGATAAATTAAGGTTCAAGATACAGCTTAAAAAGATGATATACGTCTGTCCTGTTTCGCACAGGCACCTTATTTTACAACTCTGCTGCCTCTCTCACACAGTGCAATGCCTCTGCGCATAACGTAAATAGTTTGAGCTATTAATTCTTTGCTAATGTTACAGAGGAATCTGAATAAGCTAAAAGTGAAACTAGCAGGTCAAAATTTAACAAAAACTGTTGAATTGTTGGTTTTGGTTAGTGAATATCTATTCAACTTGCTTCGTGTATGTATGCATGCATCCATCAACATGAGAAGGAATATGATGGGAGGGAAAAGAAAAAAAAAAGTCATGGGAACCTAAAGTGACATTAAAGGCGATGTAACACTTCACATATTTGTGTCACTTAGGGGCTTGAAAGCAGACAGAATATGGAGATTCTCTGCTGCTGCCGGAGCGTGGTGAGATACAGCTGCTGCTAATTGAGCCACACTGTGCCCTCTCACATCACAGGTTGCCATGGCGTTTCCAAGGTGATAGGAACAGTGTTAGAAATGCCATTGTTTAAACAGCGCCTGGCTCAGACACTTGTAGGCTAATCTATGCAGGAAGAAAGGGGATTTGATTTGAGGCATTTAGAAAAAAAAAAAAAAAAAAAAAGGTGGGGGCCTCTGTTCACGACTAAGCTGCTGAAAGCTGAACTTAATTTACAATAAGTGAGAATAGGCACAAATTCCTGTCAGGGAGAGGAGCTTTCTAGGTTTGTGATACCTTGTAAAGTCCCCAAAAACTCTCAAATTTTTGTAATACACCAAAACTTTTTTTTTGTTTTTTTGTTTTTTGTTTGCTTGGGAGGAGTTGACATTTAGAGATACAAGGTTTGCACCTGAGGGCAGCTATGGGATCACACAAACAGAACGGTACATACAGAAAGAAACTCATCAATCACTGAGGCTCCCATCGTCCCCTGACATTTAATGTCCTCAACTCACAAGGTTGACGATGTGATTAGAAAGTCAGGCTCGTGCTACAAAGTGGACCTGAGCCATCGCCCTCCTCTCCCTTGTGAATTTCCACTCAGATGTGGGAGCTCTAACTCCAACTCCAAACACATGTGGTCACCACTAATTCTTCCTCAGCAGTCTGATAGTTTGCCCCCACGGTTTCAAGAAATGAAATTTTCACAAAAGAGTCTTCTGGACTGCTCTGAAATGCTAACCACCAAAACTTCCTGTTGTATTAGCGCTTCCCATAAAACTACAGACTTTTATTTCATAGGTCAGCTAAAGATGAGACATTCTGACTGCTTATCTTTCTCTCCGGTATAAAACTCCTATTTCTTCTCTGCATGACACTCACTCAGGGGATATTTCTGACTCTAACGTAGAGTTGCGTAAAGTACTTCTGACGAGGCAGAAGTCCTGCTGTTTTAAGTAGACAGTGATAAAGTCGTTCTCGTTTTGGAGAGGTGAGGATGAATTCTGACCTGAAGCTAATCGAACCGCTTTTAAGAAGAGACAACAAAGAAGTGACGTTCCAAAAACATAATATACGGTGCCTTTGAAAAAGTATTCATAGCCCAGGAACTTTTTTCACCTCACTGTATATTAGATGGACTTTACATGCTATCCACCATGGTCTGTCCTTGCTTGTCCTTGTAGAGTCACTGGGGAGCTGGTGCCCATCTCCAGTGGTCATTGGGCGAGAGGCGGAGTACATCAAGTCGCCAATCCATTGAGGACAACCACACACACCTAATGACCACTTTCTACTAACACCTAGCGGTGTGACTCAACTCATTTCGAGTTAACACTACAGTTCAGGTGGTTTTCCATTACAATTGAGTAACAACTCTAGAGGGTGGCGTCGTCACCAGAGTCTGACGTGATCTGACACAAACACAACTCAACAACGGAGGGCATGGGACTTATGTTGAAGCTATGTCTGCTGTTTGTGGCTTTCTTTTGTCAGTCTCAAAACAGAAGAGAGAGCCAGAAAAGACGGAGGCCACCGAGATGAGAGAAGAACAGCAGAGTGTGACTCGGTGGCTCCACCCTTTAGTCAGTCAGTGCCTGTCAGTCTTCTGACAGCTTGTCAGAAGACTGCACAAGCTTGGAACCCCAGTGAAGTATGCTTCCATAAAGGTGTTAATACACAGCCTTTACTCATGGAGAACTGAGTAGAGCTGAGATGAGCAGACGCTTTAACATACAGTCATTTTATTTACTGTTTATTCAAGTGTAAAAAAAAAAAACAACTCGTTTTTAACAATCCACGACTTACTAAACATTAAATCATCACACTTCTAATGTTTCTCGACCACTTCTCCAAGCCCATGTTCAAAACTGGAAAGACAAGAAAACATGCATATCAAGTAAGACCTGTGTGTGTTGATCTCTATTAACCAGAATTAGTCAAAAGGTTTCAAACAACCAGCAATGCAACAAACAAGACTGGAGGAGTAGCCAAGTTTATTTTGCTACACACAGTTGAGGAGGATAACAAGGAAATGTCGGAATATGCTACTACAATAAAAACTGTATTTATTTTAAGGGTTTTATAACACTTTTTTTCTAATTTTTTGTTTTTGTGCATCTCCATCTCCTTCAACATAGTGAAAAGGTATTCTTAATTTCCTCATGAACAAATTCACCCCCCCCCAAAAAAAAGACCTTGCAGTGAGGTTGCTGCACACTGCCAGCATTGTGTGGTAAATATCAATTCAGACCCCTCCATTTGCACCTCTAGTGACAAGCCCTGTAGTTAGAGAGTGGAGGGAGTCAGCACTGTCACAGAGAGCCAGAACAGGTTGGCATTTTGAGAAGCGGAGGTTACCTATTTACACAGGAGCCACGGGGCCGATGCTAACTGCCTACGCCGAAACGCTGCGAGCTGAGAGGTCGGCTTGCAGGAGACAATAACTCTATAACTGTGCAGCTTCTTCCCGCATTACCATAAAAGCTGTTTGAAAGCGTGAGAATCTGAGAGAGCGGTGCCATTTCAGGTTGTTAAACCTCTAGATTGCCAGCTTTGAGGCCTGAATTTACAGGTGTGTGTGTGTGTGTGTGTGCTGGAATGTGGGTGGCGTAAGAGATCAGCCTTTATTGTTGCGTTGTCTGAACAGCGTGTGCTCCTGCACTACATTCATCTCTGTATGTGCCTGCCTATGCGAGGGTTTCGGAGTGTGTGAGCCGCTCCGCTGCGGGGATGGCGGGGCTAGCGTGTGTCACATTAGCCACGGGGCGCTGTCGGTGGGCCACCGGCGGCGGGCCCCGCTGAGGTTTATGGAGTGTCACTCAGTCGCCGCAGCCGTGAATCAAGTTAATGTTGCAGATCCCATCTCTTCAGTTGTCCTGCGCTCCCGGTGGAAGAACAACATTTGAACAGCGTGATTTGGCCCCGGCGAGAAGCTGATGCCTGTTTAATATGTGTTTTGAGTGCTCTGACTGACTGATTCCTTTAACAGGAAGTCGGAGGGGGAATGAGATCGACACAGAGAGGCAGGCTGCTTTACTGCCTGTGATCTGAAACAAGATGGAGGCTCCCTGAGAGGAATGAAACAACAGGAGGAAGACGGGGAAGCGGAGGCTGGAAGTGACAGATGCTGTTTGGATTGTAAAATGATGGTGGAGATATTTAAAGGATATCTCTGCTGCAAAATCACCAGTCCGTCTATCCACCCATTCATCCATTCACTTAATGATGTAATGCCAGCTGTCCTGAAAACAGCCGCCCACGATGATGGTGCCACTACCATGCCAATGTGTTGTCATTGTGGCCTGGAGAAGACCTTTTCTGTATGGAATGTGTTTTGCGTTATGTAGAGCAGCTTTGGGGGAAGGACATTCTTTGGACAATCTTTGTTCAGCTGTATAAGAAGGTAGAACCTGGACTGGAGAAGAAATCTTTGCTCTTTTTTGTGAGTTTTGGGGGGAAAACATCCCTCAACTGGGCTTCAGAGTTTCCCTGAGCTGTTAATAGTGTGCATGTAATAAATTGCATAGAATTTCTCATTGTTTATTAAATCTCATATGAAATTCCACAACAATTTTGGTGTCACAAACGGGATTCAAACGGGCTGCTTTCTAAACACGGCATTCAGATAAATGGTCGTCCTGTCAAATAAATCATTTTTATGACTTAAAAAAAATCTGATATACACAAATTTGCTATTGTACAATAACCCAATATCATTTGCAGCAAGAGCCAAAGAAATATGTACGCAACACAACTATCCTCTCTGCAGAGAGTGAAGTAATCCCCCAGATGCGATAAATGAATGCCACAGCAGCAGAAGTAACCCTCGTTTTGCTTGGGACCCCTCTGGATCCCCTTCAAGGACCCTTAAATGATCGCTGGGCTGCAGTTTGACAACCGTTTCCAAGGTGTGACTCTTAGTGTGGCACCAGCAGGTCAGTGCAGGAGCCTTGCTGTGCTCACTGTGTGGAGCAGATGCAATTATTGATCAGCGGATCAATAGACTGGCCTATGTTGGGGGAGGTGCAAGGGGTCTCTAAGTGGCAATACTTCAGCTCAGAGAGGCCGCCGGGGGAGCGGTCAGACAGCACTTACCAGCAGTTAGAGAAATTAACCTTAACACGGAGACACCGGCGCACACACAATCAATTACACCCGCCGTAATACAGGTCAGCCTCGACGCAAATGTAAGCCCGCAAGCACGCGTTGGCGTAATCAGGGGAGCCGCACGCCCGGCTACTTCCTGAGGACAGCGTGGCTGTAATCCCTAAATTTGAAATCAGCCTCAACTGTAACCTCACTGTAAATGCTAATTGGTTCTCAGAAGTACAGACACACAGACACACACACACGCGCGCACGCACAAAAATAAAAGACAAAGAAATCAACCTGAACAGACGCTATGGCAAGCAAAGTCAATTAAACTGTGTCAAACTAGAGGCAGAATGAGATGCTCTCCAAATCAATTAGCGGGTCAATGGCAGCACCATGAAAAAGTCAGAGCTTATGATCAAGACGCCACAAAAAGACCTCTTTACAATCCCTTTACCAGACCATTCCCTTCAATTACAGATACAAAGCCACAACCTTTAAACGCAGACGCCCGAACGGGACACAAACATGGGGAGATTTTTTTACAAACTAGGAGGATTCTCTGTGTGTGTGTTGTGGGTTTGAAGGTGACACTGCTAAGTAGATAAAGTGTCAGTTCTGGGTGTTTCCAGGTCACCAGCTAAGTGGTGAGTGACTGGGTGCTCAGGGAGAGTATATAAGCGCGTATGCAGGTGGTTGTTTTAATCTACGTCAGCGAATGGATGTTATTTCAGTAGTTTTATTGTCAGTAAATATCTTTTTATTTGTGTCGCAGCTGTAAAAGAAGCAAACGAAAGTTTTGAGATGTGAAGAGTAATGACAAACTTTGGTCGTTTTCTGAATGCTTGATCATCTTTTCTGGTTGAGCCGCTTGACGACCTTCCCTTGCTCCTCTCTCTTCCCTTGGACTCCCTCAAGCAAAGCCAAAAGTGCTACCTATGCATGTGTGTGAGTGCGGGTGTGTGTGTGTGTAGGTCAGCTGAGGTCCAGTCAGTGACGGCTCTACTTTGTCTGCTTGGGACAGTCGCTACCGTCACCTTTACAAACGCCATGAATCAACGCCACCTAGGACAGGTCGGCCGACCGGAAAGCAACCAATTACACAGCGGCCAGATTGACATCCGGCGGACAGGGTGGAGAGACGGATGGAGAAACGCTGAAAACACGCCAAGGACGAAGGACCAGGAGAGAACGAGGGCACAGACAGATGGAAGGCCCTCAGGACTGGAGCACCAATGACTCTGAGGGCCAGCGCTAATCTGAGTGACTTTGGGTGATAGTCGAAGAAAATGCTGCAGATTAACAACGTTTTACATAATCTGCTTTATTACAACAAATAAGAGTCTCAAACAGGTCCTCCAACTGATTCTACTTGATATACAAGGTTTTCTCCTGCCAGCATTTTTCACAATTTACAGCTTCAAGCAAGACGACCCTAAACTTACAGCTAGAACCACTGATCTAATAGTTTAGATCAAAGTATATACACAGGGTTTCTGCGGGTTTCACCAACTCAAATTTAAGGCTTTTAGAACCTTTTTTGAAGACTATCATGAAAGAAATTTCACAACAAAAATTTACAGAAGAAAATCGTACATCTTGCGATGCTCTCTACAGCTTTAATTCCTGAAGTGCAAAAACCTTTTTGAACAGAACGGGTGGCCTCGTACGGGTTGGCGACAGAATCGAGTCAACGGTGACGACAAATCTTTACGTGCAATAAACTTGCACGTAAACAAGGACAGAGGCAAAAACAAAAACACCTGGCTACCTAGCAAGGGAATATTAGCAGCACATTAGTGGTAGTTTCAACCGTCTCAAGTCACAGAACGCAGTGAAGATGTGTCAAACTTTTGAGAAAAAAAAAAAAGAAAAACAAGGTAGAATATACAAGATTAAACAGTCCTGCCACAACTAAATTTAAGACCTGTGATTAACATATTTAAGGCCAACGTACATGATTTTTTGAAAAAAAATTCATGACATTTTAAGGCAGGGGTGCCCAAAGTTGGTCCTGGAGGTCCGGCATCCTGCATGTTTCAGTTCTCTTCCTAGTGGTAGTAACAACCTCCTCAGCATGTCACTGTTCTTCTTAGGCCTCTAATGAGCCATCACTTGGCGCAGGTGCGTTAAACCAGGGAGAGAAGTAAAACATGCGGGATGTCGGACCTCCAGGACAGACTTTGGGCACCACTGATTTAAGGCCTTAGTTTTAGACGCATAAATTTGAGTCTTTATAAGGACGTGCAGGCACCCTGATACACGTGTTAGAATGGTTCAGACCTAAACGAATTTACAATCTGCGGCAAGACAAAAAGAACGTTCACATCAGATCTGACTAACATTAAGCCATTTAGCAAAGGAAGCATATGCAAGGATTCCTCAGTACTACCGCGGGTCTGAATACTAACGCGCGCCACACTTTAAATCTTATTTGTTAAAAGATCCATCTGTTTCCTTCCGCTACTATATACTTTATACGTTCCAACAATCCAAGTCAAATACATTGCAGTTTGTGGTTGTAACATGATAGAATGTGGAAAAGGTATTAAGTTAACATGGTAAGGCAGCATAAAAACCCTCCACAGTCTACTGTTCAGCATCGTCTCAGATCGATGGAGGAGTTTGAGATGGCTAGGGAAAACAGAACTCCGTCCAAAACACCTTTTTTTTTATGTGTAATGGAAGCGAGGAGGATGAATCATTGTTGTTTACAAACCTCCTATTGTGGGATCATTTTCAGCATTAAGCTCAAACCTTTACAAGTAGACTCTTAAGTATTTCCTACCGCGCTGCCTGGAGAAACAAAACAAACAACAAAAAAATTAAATAAAAACCCCTCCAGAATACAAAACAATATTTGTTTGTTTCCTGGTATATTAAGGCTTCCTCCCACACTTTAGTCATATTTTCAGAAACTTTCGTCATATTTTCAGAAAACACACCAAATGTCAGCTGCTCGTAATCAAGAAGCTGCCGTCTCTGTAATCCGGCAGCGCGAGGATAGCGCTGTGTGTTTTAACTGACAGTAACCTGAGCAGGTAAGACGGGCCAGAAGTCAGGAAAGTTAGGCGGAATTTATTCTAACAAAAAGACTTTTGTGCAAAAAAAAAAAAAAAAAAAAAAAAATTACCTAGAGAAACGTGCCACATGTTAATGAATTGAAACAAAACTCAGCATATGGCAGGATGAGACACACCTGCAGTCAGAAGTGAACAAACACTTAACATGAAGCTTTTAATGATCTATCTGTCTATCTATTACGATTATGTAATTTCAACCACCGCAGAGCTGCTTTAGCATTGTTGCCGTGGTTTCAGGTTCAATTCCCAGCCTGTTTTCTATTGGTATGAAGTTTGTATGCTCTCCCAGTGCATGTGTGGTTTCTCTTTGAGGTTAATCAGTCTCTCTAGTAGCAATGTTAGCAACATCAACTACAGCCATGAAACCAAAAAGAAAAAAAAAACAAAAAGAAGAACAAAAAAATACTAATAGACTGATGAAAACTTGTTTTTATATCCATGCATGAATAAGCTCCTCACCAGTATATTTGCATCAGGCTGATTCAGCCACCACCATGCTCGACAGTTGATACTGTTTTCTTCTGCTTAAACTCCTCAGACTGATATTTAATCATATCTTTAATGTTAAGCAACAGCTCAAACTTTTCGATTTTCATTTAGTTCCTTCAAGTCATTCTGTGCACTGGTCAGTCCTGTAAGTACTGTTCTTTATTTTCATGCCAACCAAGAGAAACTACCAGCAATAAGTCCTGATCACCAATCAATTCTCTATTTTCAAAATGATTGCAGCCGTAATGTTGGGCAAACCATTCCGCCCCGGAAGAGTGGTTAAAAATAAATTAAGTAAAAGTAAAAAAAAAAAAAAAAAAAAAAATATCATATGACATCCATGTCCCTGACCATAACTGTGAAAACATTTTCTCATAAAGGGGTCATTCAGACAGAATACTACAACAACAAATCCTCCCCCAAAACAATGAAATACTGTAGAGAGGGCTCAAGAGGTGAGCTAACACACACACCCCCCCCACACGCGCACACACACACACAGAGCGGAACTGGTCGGAGGAAACGCAGGTCAGTGTCCTGCTCTCAGCTCTTTTTCTGCTGACAGAGGATGACCCGGAGTGAGAGTAATCTGGTCCACACTAACTCTATCTACCTCCAGTCCCCCAGGTCCGTGCCCCCGGAGAGACGGAGGGAAACACAAAGAGAATGAGACAGAGGGGAGGTGAAGAGGGAAAAAGGAGGTGAAGAGGAGACCGGAGGGAGGCGAAGAAGAAAAATATATATAATGAAGAAAACTATCCCAGCCTTTTATCTCTCAAGACGGCTTTCTCCTGCCATTGTTAAGAAAATTGTGGTGCGGTTAAAACAAAAACAAAACAAACAACAACAACAAAAACAAAAACTGAAAACCAAAACAGAAAACTCTATTTTCAGCTACTATATCACTGGAGATTAAAATATCATTTTTTAAACACAAGTTTAGTTTGAAATTTGTATCATTTGTAAAATCTATCACCCTGTATCACAGCTGCATTGCAGTGCAATATTAATTTAAAAAGTGAAACAGCTGCATTTATTACACGCAGAGCGATATAATTGAACTGCTTATTTCTATTTATTTGGACGATTATGGCGTCCAGCTAATAAAAACTTAAAATTGAACTTCTCAGAAAAATGGAATATTACATAAAGCAAAAAAGAAGGATTTTTAAAAACAGAAACATAGTGTTATGTCTTTCATGGAGCAGAATGCTGACTTGACAATTGTCCAGCAGACTGCACCTCCACAAATAGGGTAAAAAAAAAAAAAAAAAAAAAAAAGCCACGAAGCTAGCACTGTATCCAGCTGTAATAATGGAAAGTTAAGTGAAAGGAAAACCTATGGTGGAAATAGATGCACAAGAAACACAGATAGTTTGAGGAACAAGAGCTTGAAAAGATTCCCAGCAGCTGGAGTAAAGCTGGAGGTTGTTGCCAAAGCAACCACGGTGTACGTCACACCTTAGCAGAACCACATTGTGATCCTGTCCATGCCATGCTGCACTGATGCAGTAATTCACACTAAATGAAAATCCACCGAGTTCTGAATGCGAAAACTTTACACACTTTTCAGTTGCCCTTCATTTACGCATGAAAAACCATTTAGGTTTTGAGTTGCATTTAATGAATTCTTAATGACATTAACATTTACAGAGATGTGCCTTTATTTGATCTACATCACCAGGAGCTGAAGTTGTGTGTGTGTTTTTTTTAGAACATTTAAACAATTAAAACCAAATCATTTTTTGACTTATTTCTGCAGTCCAAGTTCATTTCTGAAGATGAGTCCAAAACATGAGCGCTAACCGTTTCCTGGAGGAGCAGCACTGATGGGAAGCATGAAGGCTTTATTAGACAGTCAGAGGTTTCTCCATGCATTCAGCAGCTGTTGCAGGAAAAAAAAAAAAGAAGATCTTCGTCTCGGAGCTCAACCCTTGCGCCTTGAATCGCGAGAGAATCACCTCGCGCAATATGTGCAGGCTGCTGGAATTTTCTGTGGCTGGATGTGGATTAAAAAGAGCAAATGTGTGGGAGGCTGATACTGCCGCTAACAGAAAAAGACCCCCTCACCCCCACGAAGCTCGGTGCGCCGGCCGCTGCCAGGCAGAGGGCGTCTGACGGCGAAAGGCCCGAAACACCTGACGACTGCGGGGCCACATCACTGATTGGATGTTGTGGAGAAAGCATCACCAGACGCATCGTTTCAGGTTTGAAAATTACTAACCAGATATGACTAATGCATTACTTTGGCTTGGAAAGCGGTTATTTCCCCTCATGCTGCAAATCAACAGCTATTTGCGACTCTCCAGATGAAGGTCAGGGTTGATCCCGGCGTGATGGCCAGGATGCAGCAGGAAAAAATAAAGAAATAAACATGTATGAGCCTCAGCCTGGAGTCCAGGGAGGTTGACATATGGAAACAATAACAAAGATTATAACACCCTCCTTTTCTTCTCTAACTCTTCCCAGAAGACGTCCGTCCTCTTGTTTTCTGTCCCGTTCCATTCTTCCTCCCTCTCGCTCGTCTTCCTCTCAAAAAGCTCTGGAGGTGGACCTTTGATTGCTTCTTTAATTAGCAACGTCAGGCAGCTCTGTGGATTTACTGGCGATGTCAAACTTCTGCAGATAATTGCATGCCTCTTCCCTTTCTCCCTCCCTCCATCATTCCTCCATCCTCCTTTCACATCCCCCCCTCACACGCCCCACCGCATCCACTTCTTCTCCCGGCTCCCCATCTATCCCTCTCAGTAACTCTCCCATGATTTAATGATTAATTATGGATGTGAGTTAGAGAATAAAAGCTTTTCGGCTAATCAAAATGAAATCCCCCCAGCCCCACAATCCCCCACCACCTTTTTTTGGGTAATTACAGTGTGAAGATAATGTTGCTGATGACTTTTTGTTGCCGGGGCCCGGACGGCGCGCTGATCCAAGGTCCGTCATGGTGGATGAAATGAACAGTCGAGACGCGACAAACAAAGAAGGCAAAGGCGGGGTTCTTTGAAACGTCGCAGCAGAAAAAATCCGGACTGGGAAACAAACGGAGGAAATGACCAACCTGACGATGCTAAACGGATGTTTGTCTTTAAATGTTTTACCCAACATCATGTCAGGGAAAAAATGGCTAAACCTGACTGTCACACTCTACTTTCATTTGATTTAAAAAGTAAATGTTTCCAATGAGTGCCTACCTGTAGGATAAGCACCTCGAAGCGCTGATCGTCCTAAATGTTGCCTGTTTATGGCGTTTTTACTGCATTTCAGAAAAGTGCAAACAAATTATGACAGAAAATTCATCATTGGTGAATCCGTTGCAGCTATAAAAGCATAACTGTGTTAGAGGTAGAATCTTTTCTTTTTTTGTTTGTGAGATTTTTCACTACAAACATTTCTGTATGGGATGTATAACAAGTCTATATCATTTGGCAAAAAAAAAACAAAACCTCCAAAAAACATATTTTTACAACAATTTCTCAATTTTCAGTCACAAACTTCAACTTATTGGGATTCCATAATGCATTGAGACATTACAGTGCAAAGATAGGATGCAAAAGAAAAAACAGTAAACGGTTTTCAAAACGTTTCATTAACAGAATTCTGAAAAGTTTACCAAGCTCACCTCATGTGTTGCTGAAATTAAAGTTGCAGGGATTTTGGGGAACATTATAGACTGAAGCTGTTGCCTATTCTTCAACAAACACAGCATCTATGATCAGCTGTTTTCAAGTTTTGCCACAAAATCTCAGTTGATTTCAGGTCTGGCCTTTGACTGGGCCATTCAAACACACAAATAGGCTTTGATGTAAACTGTGGTGGTTGTGACTCATCTTTATGGGCCTGTTGCAAACTGCAAAGAGGGTTTCTTCTAAAAACAAAAGCTTTCTTCTCACCACTTGACTTGAATAACAGTTTTGCTGCCAACAGATTCTCACACCTGAACTGCGGACCTCTCCACATCGTCTTGACCGCTTTTCTGATTAATATTCTCCTTCCCTCCTGCCACTCACGGTTCAAGTGGGCAGCGTGTCTTAGTTGTTTCAGGTTGCGGATTGGAAATCTCTGTGAGATGTCGAACCATTTTCACTAAACCCTGAGTTTAAACTTTCCACCAACTTTCTTCCTGGCCGGTCTGCTGTGTCTGATCTTCATGATGCTGTTTGTTCACTAATGTTCGCTAAGAAACCTGTGAGGCCTTCACAGAGCAGCTGGATTTAGACCGAGACTAAACTGCACATCATTATTCCTCAGTTTTGCAATGGAGGCTGACAACAAATATACAACACTGTAAGCAGGTTCTTATATGTAAAAAACCCTCTGAAAACCATGTCTCATTTTCTTTTTATTTCGCTACTGTACACTACTTTGTTCTTTCTACCACATCTCTGCGTTTTAGTGGTTTAATTTTTTGTAATTTCTGGGATCATGCCTGCAGTTTTTGTAGACATGTGATGCTTTTGTTTGTCTCTTTACCAAATACACTGGAGAAACACAACATCTTACCAAATTCTTTTGCTCTCATTTCTATTGCAAATATCTTTGCCCCCCATATCTTAAGTTATAATAAGGGACATAATAAGGAAAATAATCTAGCAGTGGAACAAGCATTTTTATTGTTTTTTTCCTTACCATATTATAAGTTATAGTTTGGACAAAATGTCATGTTCCACGTAAGATTACTTAGAACTTATACTTTGTCATAAATATTAAGGAATCATTGACTTAAGTCAAGCTCTCATATCTTGGTAAAAAGTTACTTATGAGTTAGTCTTGCCTTATTTCAAATGTACTAAGATATTTGCACTAGAAACCAGACCAAAAATATATGGTAAGATTTTGTGTTTTTGCTGTGCAAGGTGTTTTTTTTACCTCCTCTATCCTTCGGTTATTTTAATCTTTTTGCCTGTATAGACTTTGAAAAACTATGTGTATGAATGGCGCTATGAAAACAAACATGCCTTGCCTTAATAAGTGTTGCTCCATCTCACAAAAATACCCACAAACTACATCAAAACTTGTGGACAAAATGACAGGGGGAAGAAAAAAAAAAATCCTAGAATTCTGAAAACTTTTGAAATTTCTGTTCCGGTTCAAACACACAGCAGGATAAAGCATTCATAATGTCGCAACAACATGGCCGACTGAGCTGCATTAACCTTAAATGGAGAATATGAAGTGAAATCAACGTTTCCAATGACAACGCGACCGATCCTCGCTGCGTCGAAGCTCGCCTACAGCTCTATATAGAAAACGTACGATGACACGTCCTATTGTGTTTCGTGTTTTCGTTTTTTTCCCCGCCGTGTGACTACGCAAAACACACACCCGCGGACGCACCGGCCTGTTTAGCCGAGCCTCTCCCGATTCCTCTCTGCCGTATTTACTGGGTGTTTACCTAAAAGAGGCATGCTGGAGATATTTATCGTCCTGATGGCTCTATATATAGGGCTGGAGGAGCTCGGTGAGAGGAGAGGCAGGCACAGTGGGAGGCTGCTTCTCTAATCTCCATCTCCAAGGCTGACAGGCCTGAGAAGGCCCTAATGAATGGCTCTTTTCATCTGCACGCCTGTGTGTATGTGACAGTATAAATATTTAGCAATATTGGAGTCAGCTCGTGATTTTACACAGATGGAGTGATTGATGGCTCAACCTCCCCCGCCCATGCTCCCCCCCCCCCCCCTCCCCCCAATCCTGACGCATGCCAAAGACCACGGTGGAGATGTTATATAAACCAACACAGCCTCTCTCTCCGTCATCGTCTCCGTATCGTTTCACACTGCCTCCTCTGCTCTACGCCTCCTTCCCAGCTTGTCTTCTCGCTGTCGATCCGCCCTCTGTGGCTCTGCCAATTTGCCTCACTGTTGAGTTTCTATCATACGGCGCGCCGTCTCTGCGGATGTACGACAGGGCTAAATCAGACGAAAACAAGCTGACAGGGAGGAAACTCTGAGAGGGGCGGCGATGAAATGATCTGCGAGGAACTGGCTTGGTATTACAAACTTATTAGGGAGAGTTTTTTTTTTTACTCATTAAACTCTCGGAAACACCTTAAAAGTTGTTTTTTGTAGAGTTTCATGGCGCTGTGTGTTTCGCAGAAGCATTCAAAAAGAAAAAGTGAATATTAGCTACTTGTTATTCACTGCGTCAAAGAGAACTCATGAGTGAGAGCTGTTCTACATGTATGAAGCGGGGAAGTACACGCACACACACCCCCACACACACACCGAAATTCATGCACATAACGCTGTCATCTGTGTCAGAGAAAAGCCAGACCGAAGCCGTTTTGAGATGCAACCACACACACACATACTTTCTGCTGCCAATATGTCACTGAAACTCTAAGCAGAAATGGTGGGAGAATGCGTGTGCATGTGTGAGCAGCGAGACTTTCGATGATTCTCGACATTTTGCGAGAAAAATCCAGAACATTTCATCAGATTCCAAAGATTGATAAGAACTACTGCAGAAAAAAGTTTCGAGAAAAGGTCAGGATAATGTGTGCGAGTTGATCCGATGTACATTACATAGTAGTGAAGTTTTGTTTTGTATGTGCGTGGGGGTGCGTGGTGTGTGTGTGCGTGGTGTGTGTGTGTGCACCACCTAGACTTTCTATCCAGCATCTCCTCAGCCAATTAAACTAACACACAAGAAAATCCCTGAACAAATATATGAGGACTTCAAGTAGGGGTGTCGAAGATGTATTAACCTCGTAATTGCCTGTGTAAAATATGCTCCCCTTGGTAATGAAATTTCCTGCTTTAATTTGAAAAAATTGGGGAAATATCTCTGCTTTTTCTTCTTCTTCTTCTTCTTCTTTTTCCTTTCTCCCCCCACCCCCCATTCCCGTGATGTGTTTTCCCATTTAATTGCTTTTAGAACTTCAATCTCGAACGCCCCCTCAGCTTGTACGCGGGGAAAGGCCCAGCGCCGGACCGCCACATCTATTAATCTAACTGTCCTACGTCGGAATTAGCATTCAAATGTGATCGGTTCCACTGCGCCTCACCCGCCGCTCGCAATTCCGACAGAATCCACTCCTGTGCAATAACTACAGCGCCCTCCGAGCCGCGCAGCCCCTTCGCTCCCCCCCCCCTCTTTTTGCTTTGAGAGCTATTGATTTTTATTTGTTCTGTAATGAGAACAATTAGTCTTGTTCCTGCCCTCTTTCATCTATCGCCTCCGAGTTCCCGTGGCAGTGCCACCCATCCGGCCTCCGCCTTTAAACCCAGCTGGAGATTTGTTCACCGGGCAGAGGACAGGCGCCGCGCGCAGTCTGAGTCACAATCACAGCGAAGAGAGATAACAGAGGACATTTCTTGTTCTTTTTCATCCGACTGTGGCCTAAATCTTTAATGCGCAGCTCCAGCCGGAGCCGTTTGAGGAACGACGCTCTCGGGTTCCGAGTGCGTAGACGAAGACTAAACTAAATTTTGACGGACTGCGGCGCCTTGAAAAGCTACTCAAACTCAATTTATCCGCATATAGATGAGGCAGCCCAGCGCAGAAGGTATTTGTGAAGTGGAAGAGAAGCAAGGTGCATTAGTACTATCTCACCTTTACTTTGACACTCCAAAATAAAATGATTTGGAACTTTCTGGTCAACACGCAGAACGGAAAGATCACACCGAACACATAGTCTCCATGGTGAAACACGGTGGTGACAGCATCATGCTGTGGTGATGCTTCTTTTTCCCCAGTGGGAACAGGGAAAATGCATGGAGTTAAATACAAAATGACCCTTTAAAGGAGACGCCTTACCTGACAGCGGTGGCAGAGGTTTACCTTCCGGCAGAAAAATGAGCCTAAATAAGCAGATGCACTGTAAAATTAAATCAAATTTAATTCAATTAAGTATAAACAACTTAATTTATAAATTTGGTTTAATTTGACAAATTTAGGTCAGTCTTACTCAAATCATTTAGTTACTTCAGATAAAGAAGGAAGCTAATAAAGAATCTGCTCTTTTAAAGGTTTTAGTGGATCTAGTGGTCTTTGTTTGAGAGCAGTCAGACAGGACAGTAGGTCATGACAGAGGGGGAAGACATGCTGCTAAGGTCATCAGGACGGGAATCGAACCTGTGACGGCCACGTCGAGGACTAAGGGCTCCTTTTGTGGGTTGTGCTCTACTCCTGCGCCACCACAGCACCCTAGTCGGTACAGGATCTGTCCCCAGTGAAGCTTGTGTCATGACGTCAGACGTCGGATACGAACGCGGCATTGAACTTGATTTTTTCCAAGTCAAAGTAAAAAGTTCCTTTAAGTTAAAATGTCATCACTAAACCAAAGGAATTAAGTGAGATTAATGTAAAAAAAACAAACAAAAAAAAAGTCAATAACATGAACACCCCAAATACACTTTTTAGAATGTAAGACTACATCCGAGTATTATTGGATGAAAGTAAATTAATATATTAGAATGGCCCAGTCAAAGTTCAGGCTTAAATCCAAGTCAGAAATTGTTCAAAGACTTAACCTTGCTTCTTCAGTTTGAATGAACTTAAGATTTGGGCCAAAACTTCAGACGGATTCAGATAAAGAAGGAATTTATATTTGTAGCATACTTTTGAACACCATGTATCCCATTTTCTTCCCCTTTTAAGCTGTGCACTAAATCGTGTTGGAATGCCACATAAAACCTTATATGAACACATTAAAGCTGTAACAAGAGAAAATATAAAAAAGATCCAGTTTTATACATACTACAGTGGCGCACCAAATCTCCTTAATATTTAAAGAAAGTTTTCAAGTGTTTTTTCCTCCTTCACCAAATTGATTTCCATTACAAAGTCTGGATTAAAACTCCCAAGCAGGACGTAATATAATAATGACAAAAAATATCTTATCTGAATAAACTCCTTATTAATCACGGCTGGAGTAAAACAGGAACGAATTGCCTCCTATCTATCATGCTGGATGTCTAATCTCTCATTTTATTAAAAGGCTGATGTCTCCCCCGTCTACCCGGCCGACTCTAATTGATGTGGTTAAAAGAAATTACTACACTCCAAGTCCGTCGTGGCTGGTGTTAACATGTATCATAAAATGTGAAAACATAATAAAACACTCAGTTCTATCCATTAGGAATGCTTTAATTTCCGCAGAGGCAGGCGAGTGGCAGGCAGGGCTGACCGACTAGCAGCCGTCAGCGAGGCTTTAGCCTCCATAAACCACCTGATTGACAGGGTGATTTGTGACTGACTGAATAAGCGACAGGCTGCTTTCAACCTGTACACAAGCAATGCGTGCCGTCGCTGCGTTCATGCGCCACGTCGGGTCCTATTGCAGCCGAGGCTGGAGAGAAATGAAGCATCTGAGAGGGCCCATTTCTCTTGCCAAGCTGCCTGAGCCTTACTTACCCTAATGATGTATAATAGCCTGCAACTACACTTAACCTGAGTATTACTGTGGCAAAGACTGAGTGGAAGAGGCACAAACACACACCCTTAAACACACATGCTCACAAAGAAAGTGTGGTTTTTCTCAGGACTCTGGCAGACAACGACTCGGCACCAGGCCTGGGTACCGATACCAAAACCCGCAAATTAAAGAGCTCTCCGTTAGAAGCCAGAGAAAGTGCCGGAACAAGTGGAATTTTCCTTTGACCGAAGCACAGCGTATTACCACCGACTGTCTCCTCGCATGTTGCTTTGCACTGCCACTCAGCTGGCTGAAAGAAATCTCCTACGCTTTTACTCGAGTACCACAAGAATATCACACCATATTTTCAAAAACTCAGCAAAATCAGTTCATCCTCAGTCAAACTGAGAGTATGGCGTCCATTTGTGTCAATGCCGTCTTGAACCAATGGTTTGCAGAACTACCTTTTTGCTGAATCTACAGCTCCAGATTTATGAGCTTTGTTTCTACTGGCTTTGCAAATCATGAACCAGAAATGTTTGTCTGATTGTTTTGTAATGATGTCTCGGCTTTATTGGTCCTTATTGAACAAGAAATAGGGAAGAAAGAAAAAGGGATAAGCAGTTGGCCTGAGAACGTGAATCCCACTCAGACCAACCGTGTTGAGGACTATAGCCTCTGCTCTACTAACTGAGCCACCCAGCACCCTGACACTGAAATATTTGACATTTCCTTTTGGCAAAGTTGCTCATGCTTGATTCAATTGAACGGAGAGAGTCTCTGAAGAACGGTTTTCAAGTCACTCTACTATAGTTGTTCTCAGCCTACGGTAAACGGTAAATGGCCTGTACTTGTGTATCGCCTCATCAAGTCCAGTGAACCCCAAAGCACTTCACACTACCTTCAGCCATTCATCTATTCATGCAAACATTCACATACCAATGTGCATGTATGCTACTGGATAGTAGTCACAGCTGCCCTAGGCGTGGCACTCTGACCACCTGTGGGTGAAGTGTTTTGCCCCAGGACACAACGACGGAGGCGAACAGAGTGGGGATCGAACCAACAACCCACCTACTACTGGACAAACTCCTGCTGCCAGTGCCTCAACACAAGTTGGGGCAAATAAAGACTGTTTTATGTCTGTCTAATAATGACATTTAAAATAAGAGAAATTGGAATCTCAATAGCAGGAGGCGAAGGGGCGATGGTGGTGACTATGGTAGGAGTTCTTCCTACCATAGTCGGAAGAACTATGGTAGGAAGTTCTTGACCCGTAATTGGTCAAGGCTCCGTCCACCTTCGTCGGTGTGTCTTTGGGCAACACACTTCACCTGTATTGCCAGCTGGTGGTCAGAAGGCCCAATGGTGCCGGTGCATGGCAGCCTCGCCTCTGTCACACTGCCCAGGGCAACTCTGGCTAAAATCAAATATCTTCCAACCATCAGTGTGTGAATGCGTGAACGCCTGAATGTAGTGTGAAGCACTTTGGGTTTCTCTGGACTTCATAAAGTGCTACACAAGTCCAATCCAATTACCATTTATCAAGGTGCAGAAAAACTGATACTTTTATTCAAGACTATCATCATGGTGTGACGATCTCACAGCAACCCATGAATTCCTGACACATTTGGGAATGAAAGACCCTCAAATCTCACTCCATCAAATCCCATATAGATGAAGGACGACAGCTGTATCCCAGTTTTCTCTCTGATCCCTCACTCACATGTCACTCTGCTGCTGACTCACTCTGTGGCTGTAATCTAAGCGATACAGGCAGTTAGCATGCTGCATCTGTTGTCTCCTAATTAAACTAATTCTACAGGATGCCCGACCGTATTCATACACGCCATAGGGGGAGAGTTGGGTCCTTTAACCCCTTTTTGCATTAATTAGTGTTGATGAAAATGTGCCCATCGCTTACACATGTACCTCTTAAGTGACTGAATGAGGGTGTGTGTGTGTGTGTGTGTATGTGGGCGTGTGCAAGACAGTTCGGAGACAGTGGAGAGACAGTAAATGACAGAGTCACGTGAGGCAGCTACTGTATGAAACCTCAGATCTAATCAATAGGAGCGAGGAGGATGCCAGGCGCCAGCCAGAGGGTCACCACTCATCACTCAGGTCAGCTGCGAGCGCACACACACGCCCACACACACACACAGGCAAACGGAGGGCACCGCACGGGGCGCATTACTAGACGGGACTATGAGGCAGCAGAAGATGGGTCAGAGAGAGGTTGGAGCGCATAGCAACGTAGAGGGAGCCGGATCGATGGCAGAGATTGAAGGAGGTCCGTAATACCGGAGGAGTCACGGATGTCCAGAGCGAAGCTAAGCAGGGCTGGGAGACGGGTCAGAAGGGTTAAAACGGTCTCACAATGGCAGGATGAGGCACTGACAGGCCGTAAAAAGAGGTGAGGGGACGGCGAGATTGACCGATTTTGATGCTCGGAGAGGCACTGTGGACGACAAAGAGTCCAGATGAGATGATTCCATGTTAGATCACGGTGCTGGTTCCCTCATATGACGAACATCGCAGGCTTTTGAAGGAGTGTTTGCAACAGGAGGCAGACGAAAATGGGGCAGCAACAAAATCAGCACCCACATGTATGTGTACGTATGCGAGTGTATAAGTGTGTGTGCCCTGTCGCTGCAGTAAAGAGACACCGGCGGAGAGATGGACAGGGCTCGGTGGCATTTAGCCCTGCTCTATAATGACACTGAAAGCTGGGGAAGGAGAAACAGGCGCTGTTATTGAATTATTGAAGGTGCACAGAGAGGTATAAATCTGCCACGGCGACTCCATCCCCCGTTGTAACACACACAGAGGCCACATGCGGTGTGGGTGGCGTGACGATTGCAGACTTTGACTTGCTGACCTTGAGGTTGTTAAAACAAGCTCTCCGTCAGCTTTTCTGCAAAATATGTTTACCTCGTGAGAACGGGGAGAGAGACAGAGGGAGAAGGGGAGAGAAAGGGAGACAGACAGAGGAAGAGAGCGGTGAAGACGGAGAGTGAAGGAGTGAGAGCACAGTGCTGACATCGCCGGAATAAACACAGCGACTCCATCAATTCTTTAGGATTGTGAGGAGAAATAAAAAAGCAAAGACAGTGGAAAGGGGGTGAGGTGGGGATGTAACAGAAAGCTACTAACCAAAGCTAGGTGGGCTTTTTATATCACAACTATTGGGCTTAAATAGATCTGGATTGAACCCTCCAATGCTAGGAAACCGCAGCACAAACACACACTGATGAAATATTTATTTATATGAACTTGTACGGAAGGTGGCCTAAACATAAACTAACAATTATAGAAAAGAAAAAAAAAAGAAAAAAGACAACAAACAGTGTCTTGAAAAAGTATTCACGTCCCTTGAGCTTGGGATGTTATGGAGCAGTCCAACACCAAGTAGGAGGTAATTATGAAACGTAAAAACAATACATGGTGTAATAGAATTTTTTCTTTAACTGAAAGGTGTAAAGAGTATTAAGAAACACTTGAGAGGTGCATGGTGACTCTGGAGGAGAAGCAGAGATCCCCAGCTCAGGTGGAAGAAACTGAGCAAATATTAATCAGGAGATTCTTGTCCTGGAGTGCACAAATCTTGGCTTCTGTAGAGGAGTAGCAAAAATTAAAGATATTGTTGAAAAATAAATAAGTTAAAAAAAAGCCAGGAGAAGTGCTGTTTGCAGATTGCCATAAGCCACATATGTCAGCGTTAAATCCCGGGGAACAAATCTGGCTCGCCATAACTTTACAATGCCCTCTAAACTTTAGACACACATAAATTGGACCTTCAAGAAAACAGGTGCTTGAGATAAATATAATTTTGTCAATTATATAAAAACAGTTTTTATCTATCTTCTACCAAATTACACCAATAAAAAAAAATGTTAAATACTGAATACAGCCAGAGCTCAGTAGAATGGTTTAGAATAGATTAGAGGTGTCAAAACTTTTAGCCATGGGGGCCGAAAATGTCAAGTAGCTGTGGGCCACAAAAGTTACTCATTTCATTGTAATGTTGTTCTTTGGTTTGTTTGTTTTTTTACTTGTTCAACAATTAAATAAATGAAACAAAGAAAGTGGTTTGTGTGCAAAAAAGGATCAGTAAATCATTGCAGATTGGAAATTCATAAAGATGGTCTCGCATGTGTATAATCAGGGTTGCTCTTTAAAATCTCTATTTTTTATTTAGTCAGGTTTAATAGATGAGTCAACCCTGCTGCGCTTTTGAATGGAAACCATAGTTTATTTGTGGTTTTATTTAAATAAAACTCAATTAAAAGCAAAAAAATGCGGTAAATAAAAGATGAGTACTTTCTATTTTCCATTAAAGGCCTGTCCTCTGTGAAGATTTCACCCTCATTAGGAAAGAATGTAAATGTCTGTATCGACCCCCTGGGCTGGCAAACTGAATCCAACATTGGGCATCCCTGGTTTTAATCAAAAGATGTTCACGTGTAAGAATGGCCTAGTCAAAGTCAAATATCTAAACCTAATAAAAAGGCTGTAAAAAGTTTTTAACAGTATTTCTAAATGTGCAAAGGAGGTAGAGATTGACTCTAACAGGGTTGGAGCTGGAAAACAATGTGGCTCTATGAACAATTGGCTGTAAGCAGAGCAATTCACACTTTTTTTAAGGATTGATTTGGGTGGCATCTTTTTTTCTCAGCTGCTCTACACATTGAATTAAGCCCAGCTCCTTATTAAAGGAATACTACTCTACTCTCTGTGTGCGTGGAGAAAACTGGTGATTAGATAGTCTTGCAAAAGGTTTATATATAAGTGACTGCATGTGCATCTTCTCGGAAGTGTGTGCGTGTGTGAACGTGTGATCACATGCATCCGACCTGAGCTGTGTAGCCGAAGGGGGGCACCTCTTCTTATTAGCATCATCAGTCTGCATCATTACCAGGCTGCCTGGGCTGGGCAGCAGGTGCTACGGGAGTGCCAGGGTTACAAACGACCACCGGATTCCTCTAAGAACACATCCACACACACGCACACGCACGAACACACACGCCTACACAAACTACACGGGTCTTTGAAACCCTCCTTCTTCGAATTCCCAAAAGGGACGCGGGGCGTCTGTGTCTATCCGTTATCCGGCGGGTTAGCGCACGTGTCGGACCAGGTTTTCACCGGAGGGGACGGACTCCATCCATTCTCGTGACAACGGGCCAGTGATGTGCAGCCGAGGCTGGAAGAAAACCCCGCTCAGAGCTGGGGAGGGCATGCGAAAACGAAACAAAAACACCGCACATGCTTTGTGTAAGTCACAGAGTACCTATATAGAGCGTGTACACGACATATTCTGTAAGAAACTTGCAAGAAAAAAGAAGAAGAAGAAAAAAAAAAACAACTCAGGTGCAGGTGGGAGTAGATTAAAGGTAAAATGGATGTTGGTTAATCTCTGAACTGTTGTGCGCATAGCAGAAAATCCGAACATTTAACATCGTAGTCCTAATATCAAAAATATATGAGGTCTTGTGTTTACCCAGGGCCAATGGTTGCTTTGAACCAATTCTTACAGCTAGATGAACCTAAAGCCCCATCTATAACATGCATAAACCAGAGGTGCTATAGCATCTACACTTTGTTGGCCAAGAAATGCTTCATTATGGGAGAAGATGAGAATTACAGAGACAACAGCAGTTGAAATGTTGTGAGTACAATGTATGAAACCCATTAGCTTAATTTTTATTCAGCTTAAAAGAGTCACACACTTACAAGAAGTAGAAGCAATGCAACTGTTATGATAAGGTTCATCTTCCTGCTGTTTGTTTCACCCATCAATGCAACAGAGACAGCTGCTTTCAAATTTGCCATTTATTGCTCTATAGGAAGCCTCCATTGGCATTGTAGAGAAATTTATTAGAAATGTTCTACATGATGTAAAGATGCGGCTGACGGTTTTCTCTTGCACCTGATTAGGGGGGAAAATGTTAAACGCAAAGATTTTTAATGGCCCTGCAGTGAATTACACAAGGACAGAGATCTTTTGGAAAAGATAAAAAAAAAAAGAAGTTGCCATACGGTCTTCTAATTTTTACCATGTGTAGTTTGAAAAGTGTTGTGAACTTTTGTATTCGACTGAACTAACTGAAGACATTTTTTCTGCCAGTCTTTTGGCATTATGTTTCTATCAGCTTTCTCTATTAGTCTTACCCCAGATTTTCAACTGGATATAGTTCTGGATGTTGAACTATACATACTGAACCATTTTAACAAATATACTTCTTCTACAGCTGCTCTGTGTTTAGCTCCTCCCACTTTACCATGAACTCTAACCAATGTTCCTGTCCCTGCTGAATGAAAGCGTTCCCACCACCGAGTTCCGCCACAGGGATGGTGACATCTACCACCGGGTTTCTTGTAAACTCAACAGAACTAATATTCTGTTGAGAACTGATCCACTGGAGGACATGAACCTCTGTGGATGTGATTCTTCTGGGGCATGTAATAAGAGCTCTAAATAGAGGTGCCGATTTCCATAATTTTGGGAGAATGATGATTGGCTGAAACTTGCGCATTGAAGGTGACCTTGTCCACCAATTTTATCTACCTCAGCAAAGTTCTAAGAAAAAAAAAAAATCAGCCTCTGTCCTCTTCTTCTCTCTCATGAGAGAGGTTTCACTGACAGACTGCCCCGTTAGGTCATGTCTGCACATTTACAGATAACAGCAGTCACTCCACTGTTACCAACTCAGTGACTTTTTTGTTATTTTAGGCAACAAAAATGGTATCGACTAAACTAGGAATCGCCAGCTCGGGCTTTTTAAAGATCGGCCAGAAAACGGTGTGCCCCTCGTTCTAAAGCCGGGTTGAGGTGAAAAACAAACAACAACATCAACCTAAATGTCAAGACCTAGCAATTTCCATCATCAAATTCCATCACATCAACATGATCGACGTCATTCCCTTCAGCTGTCAGTGGGTTATATGTTGTGACCGATTGGTGTACCTGCCGGTATTTCAATCTGTATTGCCTTACCAAAGATCCTCCACAGCGTTGGTCTCTGTATCAGGTTTTGGATCTTAATAGACTAACCGGCTGCTGGCCGAGCAAACAGCTGAGCGCACACAAGCAGTCCAGGCAAACAAACACACCACCATCTCATAAATATGAGCGCAGTCAGTAGTTAGAGTTTGCATATTGACAGATGGATATCTACACCGCTGAAGTTAATGCTGATAAAATGCTCTGCGTTATTATGGCATGTAACCAGAGAATGGTAATAAAAGCTATATGAATGGGGGCTGGCCTGCTTCTCAGGCGCCTCTGTGGCACCACCCATGACACCAAAGATGTGTCAAAGACAACAGACACTCAATACAATACAAAGCTGCGCTGCTTCCCCTGCTCTCTACCTACTGTTATGGATTCCGGAGCCAGCCCAAGATGAGCACATTGATCAAACCATTTCATATTTTGCTCGGGGTTTGCTCTTCAAGGCATCAAGGGCAATCAGATCCACTTAAGAGAGTACAAAAAAGCCAAACATTAAGTATAAAAAAGAAGAAGAAGGAGAAAAAAAGGGATTTTTAATAATTTACAAGAATTAAATATGGATTAAACTACCCAAGTGGGTAAATTAAATTTTTTTGATTGCACAATTTAGTGAGAGAATCACTTAACTACTTATTCCTGATTCAGAGCACAGATAGGTGAGCCTCTTGAACAAATCTGCAATAGAGCAATATTGATTTGACTGCAATTGAATAAAAAAAAAAGAGAAAACAATTGGTGCAAAATGGAATGACAAATAAATAGGAGATTCACAATGAGGCAAAAAAAAAATACAAAAAACAATCTATTCCATTTTTTAATACAGAAGCTCCGGCAGAAATTAATGTCTCTGGTTAGTTAGCGCTGTTAATCAGGCGTGCAAAATTAAAATGTTAACGTCACTGCCATGCTGGGAATGTGGACAAGGCTCCTGCAGTTGTATTTGACCTAGCAGAGCATGTTTCTTCCCCTCTCTGCTTCAAGTGTCTCCAAAACTAATAACAATAATACAAAAAAAAAGGAAAGAAAAATACTCCTCCTCACAAATTCCCCCGCGAAGCCCCCCAACGTGAACTGTCACATTAATAACACCGCGCTTGTATTCAAATTTTCTGTCGAAAAGCTAAAGAAAGATTGAATGCCCCGCCGTGGCGCGGCCAAAGATTGAAGACGTGTCTCATTGACATTGTTAAAAGTTTATGAAAATATATGAATTCTCAAACGTGTCAGGCCGCCGCGCAGCTCCACTCCCAACACTTCTGTTAGAGACCGAGGCTTTTAATCAAAATGATTGAATACCGCAAGTTTGGATTCAGGGATTCTAATAGAGGACGGATAAAGTGTCACGGTCCAGAACTTAAAAAAAAAAAAAAAAAAAAAAAAAAAAAAACACATGGGATCACACATGCATGCATAAAAACCTTTCCACATTTCTCCCCCCAAACCCCATTTTTAAACCTTCACATCCCTTGTTGGTAAGTATCTTGTTTTCCTCTGCTTCCCCTTGCTCTTGCGTTGCCTCTGCAGCCTTCATTGGGTGACCGTTCTATCTGGGCCTGACGCGGAAGCTCGGATCTGGTAGAACCGACATATGGTACCAACGCATGCATATTTACACACTCATATGAAAGGACATATGCGCGAGGAGCATGAAGAATGCTGAGTGTATTGCAACGGCTGTGGCAGACGTCAGGGGCGAGCGCTAGCAGACTGACAGCAGTCTTTATGTGTCAGCTCGTGGCTTCGGCAACAAAATAAGTGAGCAATGAAAGAAGCATGGCGGACGATAGCCATATTGATTTGATGAATAACTTTCAACTTTACTCACTTTATATTCTTACTGAAAACTATAAATAACTTTTTTTTTGAGGGAATGTTTTTTGGGTTTTTTTTTTACAATGGGGATCAGTACAGTGACTTCTCCAAAGCTCAAAATTAAACAAAATCAACATAATGTAGAGCATAATTACAAATTGGTAGGAAAATGACACATAGCTCTTTACAGGAATGTCGGTAACAGTTAAGAGATATAATTTTATGCCCTTTTTTTTTTTTTTGCAAAACAGGCTGATTATACAAGTTCTTTCTTCCATTTCTTGAGGACTGCACTGCTAATCCATCTGGTTTGCTTTTGCTGCTCCTTCTTTAAGCCGCGCAGGGAGATGTTGGAGTAGGGGATACGATCCTGGAGCACTGGTGTAGATGGAAGAGTTGTCTTTCATTCTTTGCTTTTTTTGGTCTCTTCTGAGGTTTGGGGTTATGGTTCAGGTATAATTCGAGCATCGAGGATGAGAGTAAACTGCTCCCCATTGTAAGAAACAAAACAAAGCATAAAAGCCTAAAAGAAATTTAGTTACCGAAAGCAAAAACTCAGAAAGAAGATGAAGAAAAATCTCCCAAAAGAACAAATCTGAAGTAATGTGTGAAATGCTGCCAGCATGCCAATTATACATAATACGCATTTTTTTTGTCTTTCACTTAAAATTCCTCTTACATACATAAAATTTTGTTCAAGCAAATATATTAAAACAAAACATTACTGTTATAAATCTAAAAAAAAAAAAAAAAAAACTTTCCTTATAAGAGTAGCATGTGGTAACGATTATCATTTATGTGTCGAATACCATTACAACTGATAACGCCCTCAGGTACTGGGGCACTTCCATTCGGTTTTCTTATTTCTGCCCTTTTCCTTTTTGTACGCCGGTGCATTTACTTACTCACTCTGCCTATGTCGGTGTAAAGATAGCCAGAGACAGGTGGGAGTTGCTCTGTTTAGCAGGTGGCCACTGAGCACCTGCATAATCTGTCGCATTGCTTGAAGCACGGGGAAATTGAGTAACACGAGCATGCAGAGTAACAACCAGTAACGTATTATTTACTGTCACCAGCACATTTGCTTATCCTTATCAGCAGAGATGCTGCTCTCTGCCTTTGTAGCTGCCCTATCATCTGTATACATAATCTACCATCAGAGATAGGCAGCAGAGGTAAAAAAAAAAAAAAAAAAAAGAAAAAAGAAAAGGCTTTGGATTAGCTTGTTTGTTAGGCTCGGGATAATTAATGTTAATGAGCGTTGATTACACATCTTCTGTTGTATCCTGCTGAACGGTTTCTAATCACCGTGTTTATTCGCAATTAAAGGTTGCAACTGTCATAAAAAAAAGAACTAAATGACAAATATGAATCATTTGTCAGATTGGATTCATATCATAGCCTCTCATTCATGATGATTTAACGAAGGAAAAAAAAAGAAGAAGAAGGATACACACCTAATAGTAAGCTTTTACAGTGTTCTGCTGTTGGGCTTCGTATGATTAAATACAATGCATGACCTGCTTTTTGAACTGGATTTGCATCTGATCACAACCGTCAAATGGGTGTGCTGGCGTGTGTGTGTATGTGTTCTCAGTTCCACGTAGCAAGCAGGTGGTGTTTTTCTCTCACTCCAGGAGGCAGTTCAAACAAAGAGCTCTTAGTGGCAACTTATCAATCTCTGCTGTGACACGACTAACAGCTGGGCGAAGGCTGCGGCGTGCGCACGTTCACCTGCATGCATACGCGAGACACGCACGTGTAACAAGGGGCCGCACGGGTTAAAGAATGAAAACAGCTGAAGTGAAAAGGGAGAAACGCACAGCTGAGCACATGCATCCTTCCTTAGCTCTGATCCAAGAAGGGTTTACTTACCTTTTAGCTCGTTTTGCTACATCCTTTAGTTCTCTGCAAGCTATGTAGAGGAGTAAATACGTAGAGGAAGGTGTTCCTACCCAGAACGTGTGTGGCTGTAAACTAAGAATGTCCATGAAGACACAGTCAACATGTAGGAGAATGGTCCAGTTAAAGTTCAAAGCTAAGTCCAAGAGGGAACCTGTAGCAAGGCTTTAAAAATCATGTTCTGATTTAGTTTGAGTGTAATATTGGTGGAGGAATGGTCAAAGAAAAAATATGCATTTATTGAAATTAAAGAATGTTCAAGAAAGTATTGACTCAGGCTGGACAAATAGAACGTGAACATGAATTTCTCTGGGCTACCAGAAACAGTAACAGACGTTTGTGGTAACGTGACAAGATGTCAGATTGAAGGGTTAGGTAAATGTCTGCCAGGCTTTTGTCTTCAAGAGAAAAAGGTAAAAATAGGCATTGCTTATTGCTCAAAAAACATGTAATATCTCTATTGACTCGCTGTCAATACACAACAGACTCACTCCAAAGGGCTGCGAAAACAACCAGAGGAGTGCAGATCTGAAATAAACTTTATAAGCACATGTTCATCAACAAAAACACACCGCATGTAGAGTCAGAAATTTGCTCAGGCTCACAGACAAAAACAACAAAGAAGAAAAAAAAAAGCTTTGAGTCATAGCAGTTAAAAGTCATCGCTATTGGTTCTCACTGTCAGGCTTATTTTAGACTCAAACATAACAAACCATTTTTCCTGAGAAAGTTGTGCCCATCAGGAAGTGTAGCTCACAGCAACCTGTAGGATGCTGGGATGCTGCCGTAGCCATCTGCAGAGGTGACCCTGGGAGCAATTATGGCGTTATGTGTGTGGTATAGTGGAGCACAGAGGGGAACTGTGTTGGCTCTGCACAGGGAACAGGAGGAGGAAATGAGGTGGAAACTCGCTCTCTGACAGTGTGGATGTTTAAAAATATTTACAGCGCCTTGCTAAAGTATTTGTAGCCGCTTGGCCTTTGCAGCCACATAGACTAATGCGTTTTAATTGGGGTCATTTATGATGTACCAACCAGACAAAGTACTGCGTAGAGTTGAAGCAAAAGGAAATCGATTGATTTCAATATTTTCTAAAAATACAAATCTAAAATTTGTCTTGGGCACCCCCTCCCCGACTCGATGCTTCTGCGGCAATCCTCTTGACGCATGTCTCTACAAGCTTTGCACATTTAGGGTGCATTCCATTCACACCAGCCATGTTTAGTTCGCTTTGATCAAACTCTAGTCAGTTTGTCTAGGATGCCCGGTTTGTTTAGGAAGGTGTGAATGCGCAACTGAACTACTGATACAGACCAAAAGAAAAATCTAACTCTGGTCCACCGAAAATCCTACGTCTCGGTTTGGTTGAAGTGAACTCCGGCACAGTTGTAATGCTTATGTGGATGCAAGTGGATCGGAGGCTGCGCCAAAAGCAGGAAATGAACTATAGGGCAGGGCATTCTGGGTAAATACAACCAAAACAAACGCGTAAGAGTCTAGCGCTAGAGAGAGAAATGGCTTGCGGTCTTCTAACAAAGTCAAAAGAAGAAATCCTACAACCGCTAAAATCTGCGCTGTTCTATTTTTGTTTACATTTCATGAAGGAAGGAAGTTGCACTGAGTGCCTTCTCCAGAGGTTTCTGTGTCGCTTCCTTCAGCAGATCTTGGCACAGCGCCGCAACAGGTGAGGAGGTGAACCAGTTGCTCAATGTGTTTGGTTTGTTTGACATAGTGCAGTGTGAAAGTGACCCGCAGCAGCTGGAACGTGGAACAAATGTTGGATTGTTTGATAGTTCCTTTTTAGTTTTTCATGATGGCATTTGACAAAACGTAATGCCTATTGCTTGTTTCATGATCGGTGACTATATGATATATTGGCGATGTAAAGAACTTTGAACTTTCTTGCTGCGGTACATGAATACACCAGACTTGAAAACACCCTTAAAAACATTTGTAAATGTCCTTGCTTAACTTGCAAGGGTGTTTACTCAAATCTTTCCCAAGATCTTCACTTTGATTTACCGCCGGACTTTATCTGTAAAAAATAAAAATAACAAAATGTTGAAAACAATCTTCTTTTCCTGTTATACAAGAAGCAGTCCTAGATGACTTTTTAAAGGAATTCTTTAAGTGCAAAAACTGATTGCAGCCATCTGCTTCCATGCAGCATGGGTATTGTACCAACCCAAGACAATCATTAAGAGAAGGTTAAAGCTGATTAATGATTAGTGAGGTGAAGTTGTAAATCTAGCCGGTGACGCGCGGGGCAGAGATTGAAGCCCACCCAGTGAACGATAGCGAGAGGTCCGAGTCAAATCCATCTGCCTGGAAGCTCCGGGCCTCGTCCTCTTTCCCCGGCTCGGGTCTCTAAAGAGGCTCTGGAGCCACCGCTATCACTCTCTACTTTAACCTCCAGCTCCCCCGCCTCCCCGGGTTCGCCCCCCCGGACCTCCTTTCATTATCTCTACGGCAAGAAGGAAGAGAGAAAGAAAGGAAGGAAGGAGGGGGAAAGAAGAAGAGAAAAAAAAACAAGTGGAGAGGTCTGAAGAGCTTTTCAAATCCAGTGAAGCCTGTCACATTACAAAAACATGTTGCTTTAAACTAAATGTGAAATATCAGTAATTGAAGCCATAAATCCACTGTTGTGTTTCCCCCTCACCTCCTCCCTGTCCTCTCCTCCCATCCCTCCCGTGCCCTCTCTTTCTCTCTCTCTCCTTTTCTTTCTTTTGTGAGTGCTTTTGATGAGCGGTAAATTGGAAATTATTTTGTGTTGTAATGCGCCCCTGAAACGTCTTCCCATTACCATGCGTCAGTCAGCGCTGACAGTGAAATTACTCAACTGTCAATCTGGCTATCAAAAGAGGTGGGTGGTGGTGATGGGGGTACGGGGAGTTGTTCTCCGAGGTGGGCGGAGGAGGAAAAGAAGGAATGTGGAGGTGGAGATGGGTTTACACTGAGGGTTAAAGATTGATCAATAAAGAGATGTGGGAGGAAAGCGGGGGGTCAGAATCGAGATGAAGGCGAGAGCGGGGAGGGGATTTGGTCCATCATCATACTTCTGTTGTGACTGAATGAATCGGAGCAGTGGTGGAATTAAGCCGTCACCATTACCCCACCCCTCCTGAGCGTTCCTACCAACGCGTTCGTGCCAGCTGCGGGCGCCGTGCCGTCCTCCCAGGGCAACAGCCAATTAAGCGTGATTGCAACATGAGAAAACAATAAGAGGTGGAAATGTATAGAACGGGGTAAATTGGCTAATTCCTTTTTTTGCGTGGGATTACTTTACAATTCGACCGAGGCTCCTCACCCCGAGCTTGGATCCTCTCCCGCTGCGTCCGGAGATTGAATCGGCTTGGGAAGCGTCCCAGAGGGTGCAGCTGTGTTTGGGTTTTGTGTACATTCTTATAGATATAGCAGGGGAAATAACAAACTACATAAAGCATGGAATCGAAGCCTGATGATCATAATGAAACAGGGGCGTAGCTGGGCATCTACTTCGCGAGACGACACAACCTGGGGGGGGGGGGACGTAGGACGATATTTTTGGTAAAATTTAAGAATCGAGATTTTTTATTTTCACATATTTTGGTAATCTCAAAGTGTGTTAAAGGATTTTTTATTAGGGTGGAAAAAATAAAACCTAGATTGACTAGTCCATTTATTATGTTTTTTATGTTAAAACTAAGCATCTAATGTTTCTAATATCAAAATATTTGTGTTAAATAGAATTAAGTGTTCATAAATCTTAATCTTAAAATTAGGGAAAGCATTCTGTTCCACATGACTGGAAGAGGGGATGCAGTTTGTTTGTTTACGCAAACTTAAAAATTTCGAAGTACGAAAATCGGCAACAACATTTTAGAAAGGCTTCTGTCATTTGGAATTCCAAACAGGAAAGTTGGACATTTCTTACTAACGTGACTTAAAAATCCAATATGGCTGCTTGCATATAAATTTTGTGATAGTCTTTCACACTTACCATCACAAACTCCTTTATTAAATATGGTGCTATGGTGTTTAAAAGCAAAAAAAAAATGCTAAGAAATAAAATTATAACTTTCAGTATAAATAGCACAAAGCTAATCAATGGACGTATCATTTAGAAAATCCGACTAGTTCTACAAAAACACTGTTAATCTGGATTTAACGTCATTCCCAGAATAGAATAACCTCAGAGGTATCTGTCAGACAATATAGAGCCCGACATTTCTACCTTAGTTTTTAAGATTTTGAATCAGAGACAATCAAACATAAGTTTAGACTTAGCATGACTATTCAAAAGACCTGCTCAGTTTAGCATCATTATGACGGGGTTAGCTTTGATATTTGGTGCGATATCCAAACACCAAATATATTTTCTGAGTTAGTTCTGTGACATGAACCACTAACATAATGCTGTATTAGCTGTATTGCAACTTAGTCTGGTGATGTTAAGTGTGAGCAGAATGACAACAATAAGTTGCAAAAGTATTTTTAAAGCTCCGCCATGTTGTATTTTCTGTCAGTCACCATTTTGTTCTTCTACCCTGCAAATCAAATCCAGATAAACAATTAAAGATGGTGGGGTCTTCTCTTTAATGCTGTGCTGTGTCGTCATTAGGGGACTCCTTCAGTGTAATTTAAGAATCGTTTAAGAACTACTTCCTTTTGCCCATCAAAATAAAAGTCCCAAGCAAAGACGCGACAGGGTGTCACACCTGAAGGAGCAACCTGTATATCTGGGGCCCTAATAGCTCAAGACCTACTTCACCGGATGAAGTAATGCTGACAAAGCAACTAAAAAGCGCTGAGTGGGACATTCTTCGACAAGAAACACCATCGTGTTTTAATATCACACGACGTGGTGGAACCGTATCTTGTTCCCAACTTAATGAAATAAGTAAAATGTGTTTTTAATTCTGTCTTCTCACCTTCTTGTTGTTGTAACTCATTCGCACTAAAGTGATCTAGTGACGTGAAACACACGACGCATGAATCTGCAAATACTTTTGAAAGAAGGGAAATAGAAGTAGGAGGCACTGATCTCGCCTGCATCTTTCAATTTAGTCCAGTAGCTCCCGAAATCTCCTACTATAACCCTTCTGCAGAGTGTGTGTGTGCGTGTGCGCTGTTGTGATGTGTGTCCGTAATGACTGGTGTGTTGAGAGGTTCTGCGGTATATAGGGAAAGAGGCAGAGCGGAGAGTGAGAACTCCTTTATTGCTCAATGCTAAATTAATTGCACCAATTATTCACGGAGAGAGTTGTCTAGTGGCGGCCTTTGGGGGGCGAGGCCCTGACCGCTCTCCCTCATTTTTAATTGGCTGTCCTGTTGAATAATTGATTGGAGCAAATGTGAAATGGATGGGAAGGTCCAAGTGTCTTTCATCACAACTGGCTGGCTGCTCTGACAGCTGGCCACAAACAAACTCTGCTGCTGTATGCAATAAACAAACCTTGTGCGGTTGCATTCAGCGTGGCCACTGCGGATGCGGGGGTTAGAACAGCAGACATGACTCCTGGGCAAACGGGATTGCCCTCTGAAACACTGACAAGGTCCACGATGACAGAAAAACTGATACTGGCTGCACAGAGATCTCCACAGCGAAAGTGCGGTGAAGAAATGCTCCGTGCAAAAATAGTGGCAGAGTGTAATACTGTAAGCAAATGGTTCTGAGACGACATCATTTTCAAGGCAGCAGGGAAAAAAAAAAAACTACACTGGAAGCGTTGTTTGAAGCTGGATTTGTTGCTGTGAAAACTTAAAAAAAAACAAAAAAGGAAAAAAAAAAAACTAAGTAAGGTGGAAGAAACTTCCAAGATGAAGCTTTGACAGTATGTTCACCTTGTCAGGTCACAGTTTTCTAAAACAAGATGACTGCTTTTGGGCATAATTTAGTTGGCACCATCCACGGTTCGTGTTGAAGTGGATCATAAACAACTGAGAAAAATAAAGAAAGCACCTGTTGGTTTGGCAAGGTTTTGGTAGAACTTCACTTTTAAAAACATGCTTTTTATTTTATTTGCATGTATGGACATTTTTTATTCTTTTTTTTTTTTTTTTTTTCCCAAATACTTTGCGCGTAGTCAAGAAGCCTACACAGCTAAATTTGTTGTGCTCATTGGGAATAATCAGCAGAACGGGGAAAATCATTGCCTACTATAGCCTTTAGGCAGTGTAGCCTCGAGCCTGAACAGCAAGGCTGAGAAACGACTTCTTCCCTGAAGCTATCAGGCTCATGTGTTGCTACCATCTGATTTTAGATTTTGATTTTTATATGCTCGATTTTTATTTTAAGGGAAGAGCAACCCCTTTTGCTGACCCAGATTTTTTGACATGATCAATTCAGTTTAATGAGCATAAACGATTAAAAGTGTAATGAGCTCAAAACACCAAATATATTTTCTGAGTGGGATTCTGTCTCATGAACCACTATCCTAATGTTGTGTTAGCTAACCCTGGCGATGCCAAGTGTGAGCAGAATAATGACAATGAGATACAAAAGCAGTAAAGAAGCCTTCACTAAGCTTTAGTTAATCTGGCATTTTAGGGAGGAAGGAATGCTGACAGCGCGACAAAGCTAATACAACTTGTGAGCACTGTGAGAATGTCAAAGCTAGCTAACCATTAGCCGCTAATAAAGCCAAAGTAAACATGTGGCTTGCAGCTTCTTGGCAGAGCTAAACTAAAGGGTCATTTTATAGTTTCATAATGAGTCTGGATTATATTTGATCATTTTGAGGTCAAAAGCTGAAATACGTGAATCTGTGGTGAACAATGTCTGTCCTTAAGGGGAAGGTGTCCTGCATTTTTTAGGTGATTCAATGGTTTAGCTAGCCTGAATACAATGAAATTTTCATTAGCAGGTAATTTAGTAAACCTGTAGTGAAAAATTCAACAATAAACAGAGATTCTTCATAAGACAACTAGTGATTTCTAAAGCTTTATTTTAATTATATTCATATTTCTAGAACTTGACTGTTAAGACAATGCTGAATAAAATGCTGGGTGACATCAAAACAATGACTTATGAGTACGGTCGACTTACGCTCCCCACCGACATTCAACAGCAAGTCCACTAAAACCATCGAATCGAAATCAGATTTCTGCCTTAAGATTTATTTTTCACCCCCAGATGTTTAACATATTTATCTTGCTCTTATTTTCTACGCCCTCGATATCCTGTCAAACAAATGAACACCAACGCACATTTTCATATGTGCCTCATCCTCAGTCAGACTCCTGCACAAATATATACACACACACGCACGCACACAAAAAGCCCTCAGTAATCAAAGGCTATTAACTGCCGGTGCTTTCGCAACAAAACAGATGTAAGATTCATGAGTCTCTGCCGGTGACTGTTGTCTTTGCCACAGGCTAGTAAAGAAACAATTAGTGCAGAGCTGGCCTCACTGTCCGCCACAATCAATAGTCCCTGATGGGCTTCTAAGCCTATTGACCGAAGCCTGTTCCTCTCCCTGACCCCCAATCTGTAGCAGCCAGCGGCAGCGTCAGTCCACCAATCTGAACCCGGGGAACAGGTTACTGGGTTAAACAAGGTGCGCTTCTTGCAAACAAGCATGTCTTAATGCTGTCTGCATTGATATGCATGAGGCGTAGTGGAGGGTTAGCCGCTTAAACTGGTGGCTACCACACGCTTAGCTTCACATACAATTCAAACTGTACAAAGAAGCCTTGTGAAATGACAAAGTAGTATTTTTAAAGGGAGTGTATCATATTTTCTTTCTAACTTGTTTACAGCTTTTTGGCTCATGGTGTTTGTATTTATTTCCATGACTGTTGTATGTAAAAATAAACCTTCAAGAAAAAGGGAACAAGAGGCAACTCAAATTCGAGTTCAAATGGTGAACTGATATGAATTTATCCAGCCAGGATGAGAAGGTAAAGAAAAATGCCATTTGAGAGTAGCAGTGTGGAGACCTAACAAACCGACACCACAAGGTGGGATTTAAACGTGCTCTGTTGTGAGTTCAATCCAATAATCTACTACAGAGTGTGTTTACCGTTTGTGACATAAGCTGTAATTCAAAACATTAATCCATCTGAATGACTACATTCAGATGGATGTTTTGCTTATTTTAATTTTACACAGTTCTTTAAATGTCCTGTGAGTAAATATATTTGCCCATTTATCCATAACAACTGGAACTTTCAATATTTAGCAAGTTATTTTCGCAATTTACCGACTATTAAAGGAGCGCCCCTCAGATTAACATACAGCAGCATGTTTTGTAGCTCTAAAACATGACTTTAAGCGCTTTTGGTGAACTTAGGGGAAGTTACTAATACAGTGTTATACCCTCACTGTATTAGTAACAGTGAGGGTATAACACTGTTATACCCTCACTGGGTATAACAGTGTTATACCATGTACAAATTCGCTCATTCCCCTGGCTCAGACACAGAAGAAACAAAGTTGAAGCTGAAGTTAATTATTGCAGCTAAACGTGCAGAAGGGCAGGTTCTTGTTCACAAACAAAAGCTTTGGTCTGGCTATCGACTCCCTGCTCGATCTACATGTTGTTTCCTTTTCCCTCAGCTTTAAGTAGTTCCTCGCAGTAAATCCAAGATTCTTAATGTTGCAGGAGAAATCCTGTTTATACCAAAGAAACAGTTTGTCTTGGATGAAGAGAAGTCCATCCTCTTCACCTACTTATGTCCACTGAAGTTATCAATGTTTCTCGCATAGATGGTCTTTGTTGCAAAAGTGCTTGCTTTTCTGTCTTGTTAGTAAGCAATCACAATCTTTAAAAAAAAAAAAAAGAGGTTGTGCTGCTGCATTGTCATCCATGTATAGAAGTAATCACCTGTTGTAGAGGACTCAAAAAGTATTCTGGAACATACTTAATGCTTTGTAAAACAGAAAACGCTGATTGTTATGTATTTAAATTTTGTGGTTTCAAGATTTTCAGGCTGTAAAATACAATTTCTTGAATGGCTAAATATTGTATTTATTCCAACTTTAATCTGGATAACGGTTTAAAAGACGTCCATGTTATTGTTTCAATCTCTTGACTGGCTTCTGAAATGGCTTCTGAAGTTTTAGAAATAAAATACTAACTACTTTACATACAGTTTGAATGTGATATTTTAAATTTAGTCAGTTGGAGGTAAAAAAAAAAAACCTGAGTGCTTCTCTCTAGGTCCATGTTCATGTGTAATTTTGGAGACTCTGTGTGTTGGAGCATGGCATATGGCAGCTGACTTACACACCCCCGTCTTGTAAAAACCGTCTCCTTTAAGAGAAGGCTCAGTGGCACAGAGGCAGTGTGTGGATGTTACTGTAACTCTCTGAGTTTGAATTTGTATCCTGTCAGAAACCCTCCTCCTTCCTTGCCCGCAACAACATCTGGACCGGTCCCACTCAGCGCTCCCTGGCCTGCTGTGACGGGCCTCTTCCTGGCTCCGTCTGCTGGAGGGGAAGAGCGCGAGTTCGTCAAAAGCAAGAAGGGAGGGAAAAGGTTGAGAGACAGGAAGTAAAACAGCTGTACGAATAAAAACGGCAGGCACTGGCGAACAGGTGTCACTCCCACAACAGGCTGCCACCTCAGACCCCCCCCTTTCCCTTATCCCGACTACCTGCTCCACCTGCACGCCCACGAAAGTAGACGAGGTGTAATGGCAGTTCGGAGAACACCCGTCCCCTCACCCATCCCCTCAACCCCGACGCCCACGCTCCTCCTCCTGCTCAGATGGCAGCGTGGCTTCGGCTAAACATGTCCTATGGGCCCGGAGAATGACAACACACGCGTGTGTGCTTGTTGGCAATCAGAAGGCCCCTGCATATTCATGAGAGTGCCAACTCGAGGATGCACGGGCACAAGGAAAACAGCTAAAATATGCCCTTTTGAAGACATCAGCAGTCACACATCCAAACTTATTCAGCAATATATTTCAGGTTATTGATTAATACACGGCAAGTTATCGTCTTCATGGGCGGATAACAGGGGCTGTCCCTCTTTAAATCAATCACTCAGCAAATCAACATACAAATCTCATTACGTATCCCCGTGTTTGTCCGTTCATCCGTCCATGTCCAGCTTTCATCACCCTTTATGCTGATGGTGTGACAAGGCGGTGTGGAAGGAGGGTTGAAGTGAGGTGCAGGTGTGTGCATAAAGCACCCCCCCACCTCTTCCGTTGCCGTGGCGAGGAGGGCAGTAATTACTCTGGTGTCAGCGTTGCCGGGTGCAACTCCTCCCCCGGCAAGGGGCGGCGGGCATCCATAACCCATCGTCCTGCCACGGGGTAAACGCCGGGCCATCCATCACGCACCCACTTGACAAATACCTTCCATAATAGAAGTTTATTTTTATGGGAGGCTGAATCAAGGACTTTCCCATGCATACAAAAACGTGTCAGAATTATTTATGGCTTGTGCTGAGATGCACAATATGTCATATCAAAGTCCCATCCCGCTTGCCGGCGCCGCTCGAAGCTGCCGGCGCTCGGCCTGTCGATATCTCCGCTCGCCATCAATAATGTGGAACACCGCCACGATAAGCCTCTGGATTCGGAGGTCAAATTTGACAAACACGGGTGTGAGCATCACTGCAGCCGACACACACACCCATACACGTGGGGATCACAAAGAAGAAAAACAGTGACAGACTCAAAGTATGTTTTTATTTAAAACGAAGGGAAAAGAACAAGATTGAGAACCTTGCGAAAGGATTCACATCTCTAACTTTTCCACCTTTTCTCCCAGTAAACTTGAAATGCTTCTTATGGGATTCAATGGGATCAGTGTGTAATTTCAGATTTGAATCTTTTGATCTAAACCATCTTTTCCATATCAGCACTGGTTGCACGTTTAAGTTTGTTTTCTTGCTGGACTGTTTTAACAGGTTTTCTCCCTAGATCACACTGTGTTTAGCTCAATTTAGTCTAGGTTCGGTTTAGAGGTGTAGCACACGCTTTCCATTTTCAGATGATGGATTATGGGCTGGCAACAGAAGCGAGATGAACGTCGTCCAGCCAACTGGCGGAAAGTTTACTCTTGATAGACGCAAAAAACGTTAGGTTAGGTATATTAGCAGCTAGTTAGCGGTAGCCACAATTGCCTCGAATCAATGACTGTTTGCAGGTGACTCAAACGTTTGCCTGACAGAAAAGTCCGACAAGAAAACAAACACAGATATTACAAGATTAAGTAGTCCTGCCACGACAACATTTAAGATCAGTGATTGATGTATTTCAGACCTACTTATTTTTTTAAAATATGAATTTAAGACATTTTAGGGCCTTCATTTTAGACATATGACTGAGACTTTTTAAGACTTTTCAAGGATACGTAGACAATACAAATACAAACCATCTGCACCTTTCAGATTTGTGAGCGTCACGCATAACTGTCCGGTCACTTCAAAATTATACATTGCTTTGTGTTGGTGTATCACATACAATCCTAATAAAATAAGCTAAGTTTGTGATTGCTTGTGATACTTCCGTAAAGTCAAAAAAGCTCACACACACACGCAGATGAGAAGGAAAATGTTAACGCACGCCAATCAGACGAGAACATAAGTACATACATATGCCTGTATTCCCAGATGTAATGTTCTTAAAGTCAAGCTTGCTTTTGCACGGCTGCAAAAAACATCAGAGAAATACCTGCTTCTGCACAAATCAAATGAGGCCTTTTTTTTACCCCCAGTTTCTCCACTCTGGAATAAAACAATTAAATAATGTCCACAAGGCTGAAGCTTACCTGACGTGGACTGCCATCTGTCTGTCAAAATGACTGCCAAGGTCAGATGGACACAAAGCAGCGTAAAAAAAAAAAAAAAGGAGTAGGAACATTTACCAGACAGCTAGTCTGTCTGGTAAGTCTTTGTGTGTTCAGAGTGAAAGCACCTCCATGTATGATAAAATAATCCATGACAGTGTGGAACCCAACAACTTAAAGGAAATCCCTCCACCGCCTGGAAATCTGAGAGCTGTCAGTCAGAGTGAGTGGCATCCCCCTCGCGCCCTCACAAATTGGGTTTCCTGATAAGGCCCCGGCATCACCGACGCTACATCGGACGGAGAGAAAATATATAAAAAAAAATAAGAGGAAAAGCAAAAGAAAAAAAAAGATGAGCTGCTTTTCCGTAGGCCACTTGAGTGCTGTCAGTCAGCGTGACTGGCAGGCTCACATCTCGCCAGTGGAAAGAGAAGTGGAGGGGAGAAAAAAAAAATAGATTAACGTACAGAGGAGGCAGCGGCGAGGAATCGGGGGGTGGGAAGGCTGAGCGACGGCATTAAGTCTGGCTGGGGGAAAATGAATAAATATGATAAATATGATAATTGAAATTATGAGATTTTGGTACTTTCCTTGGTGGATTCCTCAATGCGCCCAAAGGGATTAGCCCTTCATTCGCTGTCATTTTCAGCCTTCCTGTCCTTTACAGACAGACACAAACGGTGCCCACGCAGATTGACGCAAAAAAAAAAAAGAAACAGGAGATTGAACAAAAAAAGATCTAATTTGATCAGGTGGAATGTTGTGTGTGGGGAAAACTCAGAAGCAGTCTGCAAAAACACACACACACAAAAAAACTAAGGAAAAAAACAGCAGCAGTAGCAGCAGGAGAACTTTGTCCTGTGAAGACAGAAGATGTATGGCTCAGGGGAGATAGTAGCAACAGTAAATGATTACCTTTTTACAAACTAGGCCTTTGTAATAAAATGTGTGGGGGGTGTTGAGCTGGGGTTTGGAGGAGAGGGGGTATTATCAATTCAGCCACACCGGTAAAGATAGCATTTCTGAAGCCACAGCAGGGCTGATCACTATCTCGAGAGGAGCCCAAATCTGTATTCCTCGCCACGAGCTCCGGGAGGAAGAGAGGGGTCTGGGACCCACTCGCGCACGTCGTCCACGCACGGGCTGGTCGGGGGTGAAGTGAGGGGGAAAGGAAGTGTGCATTTCGCTGAGAGAGACATCCGTTAAGGCCTCTTATGCCCACAGGCCCCAGCCGTGACAGAACGGAGATCTATTTTCCTTGTACCGGGAACTCGGGAGTGTTTGCGCGCACGCCTCCACGCAAACGTGCGCGCTGTCTCTCGCATACATGCAATCATACGCGCCCTAGTCCCCGGGGGCGGGAAGAGACGAGGAATATAAGATCGGAGATGAAGTTGTGGGGTGAAATGGTGCGTGTCTGTGCGCGTGCCAAGCCGAGATTTACTCCTCGACGGCTGATTTTTGGAGGAAGACGCTGACAGATGACACGGCGTACGCTTGCTCTCCCAAACAGCACACTTGTCTGATAGCAGTCAAACGGAGCAGAGACAACACGGGGGAGACAACAAAACAGGCAAGACGGGCAAACAGACAGAGAGACGGATCGCTCGGCAGAGCTGAGCTGCCGGCCCCACGGTCACATCACTCACTCTCCGCTCACGCGCACAAAACCCGGACAAGTTGAAATGGTAAAAAAAAAAAAAAAAAAAACAACAAAAAGAAAAAACATCACAGCGTGCAAGAAAAGCACAAGACATGAGGCAGAAAAGGGGTGGAAGATTGAGGGGGTCAAAAATGAGCAGATAGTAGTAAAGAGATACCAGCGTAGCCTGAGGTGGTTATTGCACACTGCTGAAATGTGGGATGTTTATATGAAACGGGGTGACTGATGATGTGACGTCCATGTGTCTCTGTGTGTGTCTGTGTGTGTGGAGCTTAACTTTAAAGAAAAAAAAAAAAAACAAAACAACAGCAATGCACTCCTGCTAACATTTCAGGGTATTGAAAGTCACCAGAATTTAAAGAGCGAAATAAACACCTTCCCTCTTATCTCCTAGTTAAAGTAGGAGGATGTGCTGCTGCAGAGATCTATAAATTATATTGCATTGGACAACCAGATACATCACCAGATCATCGCTAAAGAGAGTAACAGAATAACTGAATAGCAGCTAGAGAAGAAGAATTAGCGGGAAACTACAAAATAAAGTTGTTCTGGATCTCACATTTTTTTGTGATTGACAGGAAATTCGGCCCAAACTCCTTATATTAACAAGTTTATGGTGATTTTAAGTTCATTTTAGTGAAGTGCTGTTTTAGAGACAAAACTGCAGAAATATATGGATGGGATAAAGTTCAGCGTAGGCAAGATGCAGGCTGTAAAGAAAACCCGATAAACACTTCCCCTGGCAAAAACGTTTACATAAAACCAAACAAACTGTAGAATAAATTCATTGATTCAGTTCGCCAAACATGAGTTTTGGAAATGTTTTGACCTGAATATAGATACTGGCAAATTTAAGTAATTTGGTACTTTTTTTTTTGTCTTACAGCAGTTTCCTGACTTCTGATGATCGGCTCACATTTGCTGTAATTTACTTCCATGTTCTCTTGTTGTTCCCATTTTAAGAAGTGTCTACATAAAAAAGAAACGAAGGCAGCTCTTTAGTTTGAAATTAGTTTGAATTTACGGGTTTCTTCTCTGCAAGTTCACAAATGGCAAAGTCCCGTGAAGTCCTGCTTTTAAGGTCGAAGGTCCTAGGAAAGATCTTTTGGGAAGTAAGGCTTCAATTGTTCCAAGCTTATGCTGAATTTAAGCTCATTTTTAATCATGAAAACAACAACGTGTGTTTCAAGTACAGCAGATATTGTCATCTACAATTGATAAGCTGTACACACCACAATAAAACACTGACTGTAAAGTGACTGTGCACATAAAGTACGTACCTAAAAGTATAAGTCATCACTTTAGTTGTCTAGTATCCCACAGGAGAAGCGTTAACTCCACCCTCTGGCTTTGATGAGTAAACGTGAAGGAGAAAACACATTTATATTTAGGAGCACATATCTGTTTATGTTAATATTTAACGGATATGGTTTTATCTCAGCATTTGTTATTGATTTTGCTTAAATGCAGACAAATCAGCTTCATTTTTGAAACCGTGGCACCTTTGGACCCTGGTGGATTCTTAAAACCTCTTTATTAACATATCTATTAACATAAACAGTTTGAAATAAATGCAAAAAGCACCTCAAGAGAGCTGAAAGTTTTTTTTTTTTTTTTTCAATTTTGCATTTGTCCCTTCAAACATCGAAATTGCATAAACTGGAAAAGTAATTTACAAAATATGAATGGAAAAAACATTGTGTTAAAGCGCGAGTTATAACCTCCTTTGATAAAACAAAAGAAAAATTATAATAAATGTTAAAAAAACAAAACAACAGAAAGGTGCGAAAACACAGCATGTAGAGACCAAGCTTATATTAGATTTAAGCAGATCTGAGTCAGATAAAATGGACTGTCAAGTGCAAACAGGCTAAAAGGGCCTTGAGTAAATAATATCGCCTCAAGCTCAGAGCTCCAGGAGCCCTTCTGTCTTAGAGCGCTGATTAAAAACAGGAGGGGTTAAAACAAGCGAGGTCGGGACATTTCCGCTAGAAAGGTAAAACAAACTGAATAATTGAATATATATTTTCAGCTTGGCTGTTTTCATTTCTTTTTTTAGTTGTCTCTGTGTTAAATTTCCAATTTTAGTGTTCAATTTTAACATAACACGTCTTGTGATTATGTTTTTACAAAAAAAAGTACAGTTTAGCCTTAACAGTCGAAGTTCAAATTCAGTTCGATATCATCAGCCCGCAATTTTCATTACACGGGACTTTAAGGTTGGACACTGCTCATAAAATAAAGAGTAAATAGTTTGGATTTGCTGGTCAGTCAACAAAAAAAAGCACACAATCAAAACCCCTGAAATCTCATTACTTCTGTTTTGTCACAAAGCGCAGCTCATTTGAACAAATTCATAAGACACAGTTGAACAGAATCACCAAAAAGGCATTTCTTTATTACCATCCTCCTCGTTTTGTTATTCTGTTCCCCTCTCTTACAGGTGTCAGAAGAGATTTCATGGGCTGTGCATATGTGTGCGTGTGCCACACCCGTTTTGAGCACTAATTTACCCTTTTAGGTTTAATCTCCCTGTGAGTGGCTTTTCTCGCCTTTTTAATTAGGCTATGGGGAGTCGACACCAACACTAAACTCACAAAGAAACTGAGACGCGCAGAACTCTTGCTACCTTAAACGCACATATACACCCCTGCACACACACACACTGGCACTGGGGGGTGCTGAGATGTCCCAGACATTGGTGAGACGGTCCTCATCAGGCCTCTGCGGGCCTCTTTCACACTCGGGCTCCTCTCGGCTACACCAGTCACCAAGACAGGACAGGCAACCGGGAGAGCAAAGAAAAAGATAGAGAGAAAAAAGAAGTTAAAGATTTTTTCTCACACTTGTAAGAGGACAGAAAGGCGTGCCCGTGGTGAAGGCATTCATCTACAAACTCTTATAATTCTGTGACAGTGTTTTTTTTTTTTTTATTTTAAATTTCAAGGTGTGGCAGTTCATTCCCGGCTAGTTTTAGTCAAGCCACCAGGGAGCTTTAGGACGTTTATGAAGTGCCTTGTTTTGTTAGTAAAACATGGAAACTGAAAAGTTAATGATCTGAAATTACTGCCAATTTTTCAAACTCCGAAGTTTTTATAAAACTACCCCTGACAATTTGAGCCAATAATGATTTCTTTTTAAGGTTATGAAAGACCAAAGTTCAGGACGTTTTTAGCACCTCACGATAGCACGACTAGCATCGCTAACATTGGTGAGACAAGCAGATTCTGAGTTATTTCCTAAATAACGTAGATTGTTACCTCACCTCTGAGGCACCCAACATGTCAAATCAATCATTTAAAAAAAAAAAACTTTGTTGAACTTGGTTGAGCCTTCTTATAATATGCTGGAAGTTATGCTCTCTCTCGCCGCCTGGGTCAATCATATCTAAACAGCACCTTTCTAAAAGCTTTGCAGTTCAACTTATTCCGACTTAATTTCAAGAAGACTAATAAAAGGTTAACACTGTTCATTTAACCACAGCATCCACACCAAAAGGTGTTATAATTCAGAGGTTTTCAAACTTTTCCATGCTATTACCCTTCAAACAGCATTAGCCTCTGGATACAAACCCCCTTTGCAAGCCCACAGAAGATGTTACAAAATGTGTAAAGAAACATAAACTTTTGCAATGTTTTTCTTCTTTCAGCAATTATTTCATTCGTTTAGCACAAATGGTTCCTCATATCTTTTGATTTTAGTAGGCAATGCTAAGCTGGTTGAGGAGCATAGCAGCTACATAGATTTGGCAACCAATCAGAAAGATGAGCATTTTTTTACTCTGCATTTTATTATAATGATTGAAGAGTAGAATAACTTTAACAAAAAAAAGATTACAATTGTCAGATTAAAATGATGTGTGTCCAGTTTTACGAGGCCATTCTAGTGCCCCCCTCACAACGGTGCGTTCACTGTTCTTTCAAAAAAATTGATGCAATTTTTTTTGCTTTTTTTTTTGCATGCCAATGCAATTGTAGACGGCTTCGGAGGTGAAGTGCCTTGTCCAGGGACACATCAACATGCGAAAGGAGGAAGCTGGAATCAAACCTACAACCTTCCAATTGCAAGATGACTGCTGTGTCATGGGTAGAGCCCAGTCAGGCTGGAAACAGGTCAACAATAGTCACCAAATGATTTCTTGGAGAATCTCTATCAACGTACATGACTACCGATTAGCTACATCGGAGAGTTAAATTATTACCCAAGACAAATTTAAACCTATGACCGACATTAAACTTTGTGAAAAGTCTTAAAGACTCTCAGGACTTTCTAAAGATAAGACCTCTTTCTCTCTGGCTTACTTTTTTTTTTTGCACATCTGTTTTTTCCTTTGTAAGTGTATCTGGTAAAACACTTCTTGCATCGGCGAGAACTTGACATTAAAACTCCTTTATTCCACATTTTCCTTTCCTTCTCCAAACAAACCACAGATTCTCCCCAAACAAACCTAAGCACTACAAGAGGCTACACAATAACAGCGGCAGTGATAGTGGCTTGTTATGGTGGAAATAAGAGGGCACTTAATTGGGGTCTGATAGCCTAATGGGCAACCCGTCTGATTACCAACTCTGCACATTGGCTTAAATTAGCCCGCTGATGAGAAGCCAGGGGATTCAATTATGCTGGGGAAGAAATAAGGGGCCCTAATAGGCCACTGTATCAGGAAACATGGGACTGGGCAGGGCTAAAGTGTCGGTAATTGGTTGTTTAGTTGGGGAAAGTTGAGCCTGTAGCTAATTAGGGACGCTGACATATTTGGAGAGCCACCAAACAGGCGACACACGGAAGGGTAGAGAGGAAGGGGGACCGCAAGGGTCCCTGGCACGGCAGAGGGGGGGCAAAGGTCGCGGTGGAGTTCTCAGAAGTGCACTTCAGCCAATGAGAGTGGCGATCAGGGACAACATGTTGGTACTATGGAGTACTGCTGGCTCAGTAAAAGGTCAGGACGGGGCAGAGTGGGCTGCACTAATCGCTCAATAACAGTTTTATATTTTCTGCTTCCCCCTCTCGCCCCGTTTTTAAAAGTTTCTTAACTTTATCAACTAATTTTTTCAAATCAATACCGACTTGCATCTGTCCGTCTCTCTTGCATGTTAGCGGTTTGCTGCAACTGGATGTGTAGAAGAGAGGGAGAAAGATTGAAATGTGGATGAGACTTTATAGCAACCGGCAGCTACGCCGACCTCCACATAACAAGATGCTGCCATTTTCATTTCTTCAAAAAAAAAAAAAAAAAAAAAACAGGAGAAAGGAACTCAGATAAGCACTGGTAAATCCCTGGGGACTCTAAAAACCAGTAGTTTATATAAGTGATTATCCAATTCATGAGGGAGCCGGCGTAGTGCATCAAAACAAAACTGGTACCACAGCTTTCAAGGAAAAGAAAGCAGAAAAAGTTTCTCATTAACTACTGCTCCCAGTTCAGGGAGTAAGGAAATATTATATTAAAGCTTTATTCTTTATTTCATTTTCCTTAGCAAAAGCAGCAGAGCTGCGGCTATTCCGTTACGTTACCTCGCCCAGTTTCCTACCCTCCAAATGTCATAATCGGGAATGTAGCGCCTGTTAAAAACAGATTCCTACAGTTTTCATTTCTCGTCCCGTTCGGCTGTGTCCTACATAAGCCATCTGCAACGCTTCAGAACACTGCAACATAAGCACAAAGCTAGCCTAAGTGTGTCACCGGCAACACCGGGGAGCATATATCATGTGTCATCAATCTGCCTCGGATGTTCCGAATGTGACAGAACGTGTCCAGAGGCGCCGGGTTTGACCCAGTCCGACAATGACAACCGCTCCTCCGGTCATCATTTATCCCGCGGAACTAATTTTGCTCGTGATAGCCAAAAGGTGACAAATATATATATACAAATATATATATATTTAAGAAATACGAAATGTAGACATCAGTTCTGCAACACCTCAACTGTCTGACTGAACGCCACGTCAGTCAGGACTCCTGATGGCAGCTAAACAGCCGAGCAGAGGCTGTCGGATTGACGAAGAAGAAGAAGAAAAAGAAAAAGAAAAAGAAGAAGGGACGGTAGGGAGGGAAAAAGGATGAAACAAAAGAGCGTTTGCTGTGGCTGATGTGTGATGAATGCAGCCAGTTGGGAGAGCTTTCACGCTCATTGGAGCAGGTCATTACGCAGGGATTGCTGCTTGCTCGTCCCAGTCCGGGCCCGGATTGGTTTTCTGAGATGCGTGCAACTGATGCGTTGTTTTTTTTTTTTTTTCCTCCATAAAATGCTTAGCTAACCCCAAAAAGACTCACACATCCGTTGGCGTTTGTCTCCTTGGGGACTGGAGACGGAGCAGCTGCTTCTCTGCTCTCATAACTCAAACAAGACAACACAGGAGATGGTGGTGGCGGCGGCGGATGTGGGAGAAGCAGGTATTGAATATTGATTAACAATCAAAAAGAGGGGCTTTTTTTTTTTAAAGGTTGGGATGAACGGGTCAAAGTGAGTGGATGACAAGAAGCTGGAAGGTTTATCCTTTATAACTTCATTCTCCCTGCAGAGCTTTAATAGCTCCTTTAAGGCTTCTGTGTCCGCGGACGCTGAGGTCACTAACTGATGGTGGGAGAAATATTTTATAGTTGGTTCAAAACAATCAAAGTGAGTCATTTTCAGGTTGTAATAACTTGAAGTGAAGCAAACAGATGGTGGAAAAAAAAAATATATATATATATACATACATAATGTGTGCTTTGCTTTTTTTATTCTTAGTAATTTGTGTGAATGCAAATAGATGAAGTGAATTTATGGCACATATTTCTACAGATGGATGGATGAATGCACTAGAAAGAATGGGGAAAAAAGGATGGATGGATGGATGGATGGATGGATGGATGGAAAATGAAAGATTGGCAAAAATGAACGGATAGAAAATATTAGATTGATGACAAAAGGATGGATGCAAAACAGAAGAATGGGTGGATGGATGGATGGAGGGCTCGAAAAAAGAAGGCAACATAGATGAAAAAAGGATGGACTGATCAAAGGATAGATACATGACAAAAGGATGGATGGGTGAAACAAGGTTAAATGGACAGTTGGACAGATGGATGGATGGAAACATCACAAAAACAATACAATATGCAATTTTGAGACTCTTTGCTTTTTCCCTGTCTTCGACCAGAGCTGAAAACTGTCAAACACAAACATTTCTAAACTTTTAAAGTCGGCAGCAGAACTGAACAGGACGAGAAAAGGTTTGAATCCCAGTGTTAACGTCACCTCAGTTTCACCAAGTTTCTCCTCCTGCTGCTGCCGTGGCGTCAGCACAATTTCCCAACCCCGCTCCTCAGATTTTACATAATTCCAAACAGAACACCGTTTTTCATTAATGTCCATCAAGCCGACGCAAACATAAGGAAGGTGACACGGAGACACGGGTTTATCACCGAAGCTGACGACTTGAAGTCCTATCACTGTTTTCTTTTTTTTTTTTTTTTTTCCCAAAACCTGTGTGTGTTTTTGTCCCTGCCCGTACAAAAACTTGTCACATATAACACGTTGTTATTAGAAACAGATGTTGATTTTATCGCCGGTGTCTGCGGCTTCTTTCACAACGTCAACACGGTGTCGTATGCTCGGGGATGCCGGGGGCATATTTGCATGACACACACACCTGTCCTCCAACAATCCAATGTGCCACTGTAACACAATATGCAAGTAAAACTCATGAGAGTAATGTTTCATTACATGATGAACAGAAGGTGAAAATGAGGAGGGGTAGCTGCGCGCCCACAGAGACGCATTACTTAAGTAAAAGCCATCGAAACCCATATTTGTTTACAGATTTGCTTAATAAGGAATATAAAAAAAAAAAAAATGAGCAAACAAATGAATTTGCCCGTGGTTATAACTGTGTATTAAGATCATCACTTACAAGGCCAGCGCCTCCTCTGGCCCTCTGCCGTGGCAATCCATCATGGATTATTATGGAAAACATAATCTGCATAAAGCAGCAACAATGCCTCCAAGAAGTTTACTTATTTATTTGTTTCACCTTTTTTTTTCTTCTTTTTTTTTGTCAGGCGCGAGCATCGCGTCCTCATACGCTCTCAGCTAATTACAAAGCATTTGATCTCTGAGCCCCGGAGGTGGGCGGTTATAACCTTAGCTGAAGATGTGGAAAAGTTTTTCAAAATTAAAAAAAAAAAAAAAAGAAGAAAAAAACGTGGCAGCGGAGATGTTTCTGACAAAGCTGACGGCAGTGTTTCGCCTGCGTTTCAAACACAACAAACACAGTGGGACGTACTATGGCTTTCCTCTACAAAAAAAATATTTGCGAATCAACAGATCCAGTCACGTGAGCTGTCGATCTCTACAACTACTCCAGATTCACTTAGGGTTTTTGTTGGTTTCACCAACACAAATGTAAGATTTTTAAGGACGTTTTAAGACCGTTATGAAGTACCCTAGCTAGCTAACTAGCTAGGGTATATTAGATGCTAATTATAGTTAGCCACAACTGCCTTGGGTCCAAAAACACAATGATTATGTTTGTGGGTGACTTAGAAAAAAACTACACAAATAGTCCTGCTACAACAAAATTTAAGACCTGTGATCGACATATTTAAGGCAAATACACATTTTCTAGTGAGTCTAAGACATTTTAAGGCCTTAATTTGAGGTATGTGGACTTAAGCCTTTTAAGGAAGCACGTCGGGCACCATGCCATTAATGTTCGCCAACAACCTCTGAGGCCTCAGTGGAACAGCTGCATTTATACCGAGTTAAATTCGACTCAGGTTTCGAAATGTGAGCCTTGTCAAAGCAGTGGATGTTATTTAGGAGTGTTAGTGTAAGTGGGATTGAATATCCACACGACACTTTCAAAAGCTTTTTAATAACATGCATCATAATTCTAAACTACTAGGCGTTGGCGTCTGCATCCATTCGGCTCTTTGGCTCCTCCACAATGATGCTTACAAAACCAAAAAAGAGATACTTTTGATTATGGATGCAGGAGGAAATGGACGTTTAGAAGTTTCTCTCATAGTTTCTCTCATGCAAAATGTGCTCTTAATATCCACAACAGGCTTTTAAAAGTAAATAGCTACCTATATTTCTTCTTCTTCTATATTTAAAGAAAAGGCCCACCTCGTTTTACAAAATAGCTTTTCTTTTCTTTTGTAATAGAGCATTCATTTTTTTAATGTAAAATCTGAAAATAGAAATAAATGCTAGTTTAATTTTGCTGGCTTCCATAATAAAACATTGCACGCTGTACATATTTAGTAAATCGTGTTTTGTGGCTCCAGGCTTGTTTGTTAGTAGGGGGCTAAAAGTGACTCTTTCAATGGAAAAAAGTTGCTGACCCCTGGTCTAACACCTCAAATCCCAATAAAAAAAATCTGTATTATTTGAAGTTTCAACCTGATAAACTATGCAAATAAAAGGGTTGTAAATGCTTTTTACAGATTCTCTAGGTGTAGAAGTAGCTCTGCCGTGTTGCTGCTGTCGCCTCGTGATTCTGACGCGGCGTCTCTCTTCACATGAAAGACAATCGTCATTACCGCTCTATCAAAATGACTCCTGTCAGCAACAGTTTCCCCTCACGTATCTAACCTCCTTTTGTTTCTCCCTCTTCCTTCCCTCTGATGCCCTAATCACCATTCCCCTCCATCAGTTGCTGGATCTAATTCCCCTCTCTTCCTTCGTTTGCAAAGGACCTCTGCTTTCATCCTTGAGAGAGGCTTTAATTCGAAGTGCGACGCTGAATAAAGAAGGGAAGAGCGAGAGAGAGAGAGAGAGAGAGGGGAGACGAGAAGAAGCGATATGGAAAGGCGAAGCGCGAGCCGAGACGTTCGGGTGTCAATCAATCCGGCGCGAGGGGCTACAAGGGCCCGTGACTGGGGCTGCGTTTGATCTGTGTCTTTCAAAGGGGGAACAGCAGGAAGGGCCATCACAGCCGATTTGCCTCTCACTGCTGGCCCCGGTGCCACTCTGACAGAGAGCAATCACAAGCAGGTTAATTCAACATCTACCTTCTTAATCTTTTTTCCCCCTGTCTCTTTCTTTTGGACTCGTTCTGTCTACTTAGATGAAGAACTCTTCTTCCTGCTGCCACCTCCACCTCCCCTTTCTGCTCCTTTTCAAAGAGGAACGCTTCGCAAGTGGATATTCAATCTTTCAGATCACCTGTTTCTTCTTTTTGCTTTTGGGTTTTAACGATGAAATTTGTCCTTATTTACATGCCGATACTCCTGGAGGATAAAATATTAAAGGCAATTATTTTTCAGAGAAAAAGTTTACTTCTTTGGGTTGAAAGGGCCAGCTGCTGCATTTCAGGTTATTTCAGCTGCTGTCATTCTTTGCTTCCTGCGTGTGGTGAGCTGTGAGCTGAATATCTATTAGAGGCAAGATGACATCTTGAAAATACGCTGCTTAATTTGACTGAAGGAGGAGGATGTGCTTTCTTTGGATGGTGTGTTTTTCAGATGAGATCTGACCTTCACACGAAACACACACACACAAAAAAAAAAATCAGTGATAACGTATGTAACCCACTGCAGTACTGGACTGGACAGAAAAAAGTAGAGAACATTTATTATAAATAATAATTCAACAAAATCCAAATCAACAGTGGCACAATTGTCGGTACAACAAGTCCTTTAAAATAATCAGCAATTTATTTATGCTATTTAATTATGCTTAAAACATTACAATAGTTTCCATGATTCCATGTTCCCCTAAGATATACATATAATATCCACGGGTCTCTACATTACTATAGACACAGACCTGGGTTTATCTTGCCAAATACTGAGGTTTTGGGTTTTGATGACACAATTTATCAAATGTGGCAAAGCATCGTATGCCAACTACAAAGTGTGGTATAGTGTCAGTCTTGGTAACCATGTTAGAGTGCATTGTATCATGAACAGCTAAGATCAAAAGAGAACTGACTAGTCAGACGAAAAAATCAACCTTCTCTCATGCCTGTCTCAGTCCACAGAACTAAGTCTTGTGGAAAGCCTATGGAGTGAGTTGAAGGGAAGAATCCCTTAAGACTCCCACATACTGGGAGTCTTAAAATATGTCACCACATAGGTGACATATTTTGTCACCTATGTGGAATCCGCGCACACTGTCCGTGGACGGTTGAGACTTCATAGTCAAGCATACCCACTGGCTACATTACAAATCCCTTCATTTCCCATAACCCGAATAAATCCCTACAAGTTTGATGAGTTAGTTGGTCGCTTAGTCAAGTTCACACACCTGCCAGTTTCAGCGTGCATAGAAAGTGGCAGTCACATGTCACATGTGTACTTGATTGTGCTGAGTCTCAACCTCATTAGTTCAGACACTGTGTACGCATACACGGCTGTAGAAATTGACCCTTGCACAGAAGTCTTCTTTGGGTCTACATTGGTACGCATGAGTCTCAGTAGAGTGAAGTACGCCCGGGTGTGTGGGATGCTTAAGCGAGGATTAAATGCTCTGAAGGACCTAGTGAGATTGTGGAAGGATGGATTCTCTCTGTATAATCCAACCTTGTTGAAGCAGTAGAGGAGAAAACTGAAGAGCAACACGCATGAATGGCATCAGCCTTAAAAATTGCCACAAATACTTTGCACCAAACAAACCCTATAGTTTGTTTGGTGTATACCTCTAAGTATGGTCCTGTTCCAACCTGCTCTCTTCAATTTCTGGTAAATCTGTCCAAGGCTGGAGTCCAGTATCATGTTGTGTATCGGCACCCGTCAACCCAATGCAAATAATGTGTTGATGAGATGTACTTGGGCGCTCCCAATCAGCATTTTCCTTAAGTCCTTTGCTTTCAGCAACTGTGTTATAGAAAGTATTTACAGTGGGAGGTACAAATAATTGTCTGACCAGAAATTCTGTGAAACCAGTTTTTCTTTTAATATGTTCAAATCTCAGCTTGGGGTCTTTCTGCATGGAGTCTGCATGTTCTTTTTGTGCATGCATGGATGTCGGGTACATCAGATTCCTTCCGAAGTCCCAAACCATGTTAGGTTAATTGGTTGCTCCAAATTGTTGTATGTGTCAAAGATTGTTTGTCCTGTCCGTCTGTGTGTTGCCCTGTGTTTGAGTGGCAATCTGTCCAGAGTATACTCCACATCTTGACCACTGACCAATGGAGATGGACACCAACTCCAGCGAATATAGACAATAGATGGATTGATGGATTTTCCACAATAAAGGTTGTAATTTTCAACATTAGGTTACCATACTAAAATAAAAGGTAAATGTATTTTTAGCCTTGCACATCTTCATTAGGGAAGCCAAAGAATAGGTTACCGTCTGTATATCTTATTCTTTTTTTTTGGGTTCACAGGTGAAACTTGGGAGGCATAAAGTACAATCGATTCAGAATCTGTTTTAACCAAAGGTCAGGACAAACAAAAACATAGGAAGCTGGACAAAACAAAGGTGAGAACAATACTGAGGTGAGAAATAAAATCTAAACCTAAATGTGTGCTTTGGTTAAAGGTGAAAGGATACAGAGAATATGGAAGTACTAGGGTAAAAAGGTTGAACGGGAAGGTTAGGAGGTGGAAGTAAAGAAGGTTAAAGATTTCTAACTTTGACAAAAATATATATAGCAAAAGAACGAGTCACTAATCTAGAACAACAAACTTCAGGGTCCGAACAAGGACGCAACCCTTATCAATTCAAGGAATATACGTATCAACAGAAAGCAGTGGTTTTCCACTAATGTCCCTGCCTGGCCTCTTTTCCATGGTGCGCCCCTCTGGTTCCAATGCCTTTGTGTAAGGTCAAAGGGATAACAGGATAAAGGCTGTCCTCACTGCATCTCTGAAGGACAGCCACTCTACCGATTGGATTTGGAGGTCCTCAAGGACAAAGAGGAACACTGGAACACAAAGGAACCCAATCGAGGAAGGACGAGATTTCATCTGTCTCTGTGGCCTGAGTGATTGGCAGGGATGGCTACACCAGCAATCTCTGAGCTCTGCTTCTTTGTGGCTGGGCGCACCTCCATCAGAGCTTATTGACAAGACTTGGTCCACTGACAAAAATGCACTCTAAGAATGTTGACTAGCACACTTCAGAGAAGTAATGCAAGATCAAGGTTGAAAACCTCGAAAGAACAAAAGAAATAAGGTTTTGGAAGTAGAATAAATGCTCCCAACTAACATGAGATGCGGGGTAGAAGACATAAAAAGAAGAAAAAAAACAACAAAGTCAGTATAAAATTTGTATAGCACCATTATAAAGGAAGAGTGGGAGTGGCATTAAAATGGAGAAAAAAGAAGTAGGCATGATCTCCATTACTTTTGTTATATTATAACAAACTCTGACCTTCAACTTAAAATGTATCCAATGAATTTTTTGGTAAGGGCTCATTTGCTGCCAACAGCGTGCCAAGTGACATTTTACCTGGATATTTCAGCTTCGCAAACTGTATTTTACCTTAAACATTTTAAATCACTTCTATGAAAAAATCTGCAAATATTCTGGAGTCACGTCCTCAGAAAAATCTGCAAACTGAACTGTAGTTCAGTAATTAAAATGAACTGATGATGAATGGACGGATGCTCCTAAACAATCTGATTCATAGAAGACAAGTATTTAAAAGGCATAAGGGGGCGTAGGAATGATCCCTGTGGTATGCCACAAATGTCATAAAGCCTTAAAGCAAAAATCTTCAGAGTCATTGACGAGGTTACATCTGAGAGGCAACCCACCACTATAAATGATCCCTAAAATGAGTTGGATATAGATATTTTATGACTGCAGTCTGCTTCCACAACAAAGTTGGCAAAATGAGGAAATAACTTGATGATTATCAGTAACAGCGTCATATTTCTTTAGATATTTCCAGATTTGTAAGTTTATGCAGTGTATACCTTGATTTTTTTATTTTTTAGCAAATATTTGAAGACTCTAACACCCTGATAGCATCAGTGTGACATAACCTTGGTTGATATCTAAGAATACAAAGGTCCCCTTGGAGATAGCAAAGAAATGTGTTCAGAGGCAGAGCGGTGGCTCCTCTGACTACAGAACAGATCATCAGCTGTAACATTGGTGAAATGGCCCTTTAGCCTTTAGCCAATCCAGAAGAGTTGCTCAGTAACCAAGACAAACAAAGTCATTCAAGTAGTGGGGAACTTACAGAAAGAGTGACACTCATTTGACTTTTAGAAGAAATTAAAGAATTTGTTTGTTGCATTGATAGAAATCTGAATAATTCAAGTATGCTCTGTTAAGTCTGACCGAAAGGCAAAGGTTTCATTGGACTATTACAGATAAAGTTAGACAGTTAGTGAAGATCACATGCCATCTTCTATCGTGTATTGTTGAATCTGTTTCCAGAACTTAGTAGAATGTGTGACTAGGTGGGTATTTGTGCAACCTTACCCGCATGAAGGTAGGCGAGGTCTGGGTTCTCGATGTCGAGGTGATTGTCCTTTAGGTGGTTACGGAACTCCATGGGGGAGTTGGTGGCGTAGGTACACTTGGGGCAGTTGTACATCTTCACTCCCTCGTGTTTCCCCGTATGGAGAATGTGCTTCCGGATGTTTTCGGCACAGTTGGATCTGGGAAGGCAAACCGAGAAAACTAAACAATGAAACTCTTATCTTCCCGAGTAAAGAAAAGTAATAATAAAAACAAAAAACAGCGAGAGCTCAAAAGATGTTTCAAGAGGGAGAATACAAGTGAAATATTTGCTATCGAGTCCAACATTTTATTGTTATGTGGACATATACGAGACCAGAACCCCAGACACAGACCGGACGAGGTCTCCGAGCATTAAATTTATCCAATTTTGACACAATAAAGCTATCTTGTGTTCCTTTTATCACACTTTTTCTCTTTCATCTGAGCATGCTGGGAGCAGTCTGTTAGGACCGCTGGAGGATCCAGGCCCACTGAATGCATTAAACAGAGATGTCTGAGGACATCCTTTATGCAGTTATGTATCTTCAGCAGCTGTAAGAAAGGTAAAGGATGATGCTGTTGTGGTGTATGTGTTGAGTGTGTGTGTGTGTGTGTTTGTGCTGGTCAAACAGTCCAGGCCAAGAAGTGAGCTACTGCAGGGGGATAGGATGTAACAATGTCAGCTCGGAGAGTCAGACGCAACCCGCTGCTGATTAATGATGCTGCCTGATCTGCTCCCAGACTGTATCTAAACCTGCCCCCATACACACATAAACAAACAGGCTCATGTTAAAGGTACAGCCAGATCGGCGCGTACATATTTAGACTCAATACGAGCAAAATAAAAAGCGTGAGCTAAAGAAAAAAAAATAAGAATAAAGACTCAAATGACAGCAGTGGTCTTCATATACAGACATGAATCAATGAACTCGCAAGCAGACATGTGCTCACCCACAATTCATCATACAAGTACGCATGTGCGGGGTGGAATACTCCTTCACACACCGTCGTGCGTTGATGGATGGGGCACTCGTGCTCAGTTTGGACCTGACATTCTCGGACAGTATAATACGCAATTATTCTCCCTTATCACCTTGGCCGGGACAATAAAGCCCCACTGTGCCATAGCTCATGCCAGCCAAAGAGGGAATTTGTTTTCACTTTTGCAGAGACGCCTCTCTCCATCACAGGTCTGTGGTCCGGCCTGGCTTCACTGCAATCCAAGTAAAAAAATAAAAATAATGGAGCCAGCTCTCACCGGGTGGTGCACAAGTACAGAATAGATGTTCTATTGTTGAGGAACTCTCAACCAAATAAATAATACCTTTATCAGCCTTGAAAATTACCAACACACACTCACATACATATACATAT